>JARFOD010016643.1:0-10595 GCA_031763545.1 Mopalia muscosa
GGTAGCGAGTGCGCTTCCTGAACTGAACATGCTTCGATTTACCGTTCACGGGTTCGAGTCTGCCTTTCGACCATCAGCTATATGAGCGAGTCACATGTTGTGGCTCTGGCAATCGCGTGGGCAGTTTTTACAAGGTTTCCTCCCGGTTTTCCACCGTAATAAGGCTGTGTACAGTGTGAAGTGGACAATCCCTTTTCATATAAGTGAAATTCCCTTGAGTACCACGTTAAACACCAATCAAACAAACAAACACAAGTGAAAGAATGACTAAAAAATACTTACTACATAATTATAAAATAATATTTCTTAGCTTTCTGAGGTAACATACTACTATCTCCTCAGAGAGATGGGATCTCTGAGGATGGGAGATAATTACCTCCGAAAGCCCAGAAATAATTTAAAACTTTAATGTATCTACTATCTAGTATTTCCGTTGCTCTTTCACTTGTGAGTTTAGTTAAACCACTCTATACTGGAATATTTAACAGTGATTTATACTATTTCATAGTAGTGCTCACTGCTGATGTTGATAATGCTAAGCTATTATTAAATTTTAATTTATCAGAGTATATGGTAATGTCACAACTTTGAGAATAACATTTTTGTTGTTATGTTTTACAGATTATTCAGCCCATTTGAATTGACAGTTGCCAATGGCCTTTGGTTTAATTCTCACCTGGGTGTTGGATTATTTATATACAGCCGAAAACACCTTTCAAAAGCTTCTGTGCCGTTTAGAGTTCTCTATAGTACACTGGGTTCAGTCCTTTTCAACTTTGGTTCTGTTTTACTGTGGGCCACAGTCAAGTCTCTGTTACCACCAAAGCCTGCTATCCAAGTCGCCTTTGGAGCAATCTCAGGCCTTCTTTTCCTGTTTCTTGGATATAGTTATTTTACATTTGTGGATTCGGTGTGCGTGAGGTGTGTACCTGTTAATGGAGATGTAGTTACCTTAGGAGACGAAGTGGATTGAAGATATTATCTGATAATTAGTTGTCTTTTTTAGGATTATCCCATTTTATTTTGGTCTTTTATATCTTTTACTTTGATATTAACAAACTCAATCTTACTATATGCAATAGTCTACACGATACCTATTACCAATGCTGGAAATTTATTTACAATCTCTGTTTATATGTCTTTTTTTATGTGAACATACTCACTAACATAGTGTCTCATTTTTACAGATTCAGGTGTGAACATTAGATGACTTTTCTTTTAATAAGTTTTCTCTGCAGCTATAGATTCTATATATATAGACATTTACTGTCGGTTTTACAATACTGTAGGCAAACTAGTATTTATTTTATGGGGATCTTTCTAGTCTGCTAAAGTGCTTGCATATTGCCTTGTTGATATTTTTATCACTTATTTGATGCTGTAACTTCACTGAATTTGGAACTGTGTACTGCACTTACAATAAAGTAATAAACCGCTAAAGAGTGAGAATTATTTTATATGCAATTAAATGAGCTTAACATCATGGTCTTCTGTAGTAAAATTGTTATTTAGGGTAGTCACAAGGAGGACTTTATGTTGGGAACCCACCCTTTGGCATCCAATACTCCTGTAACACAATTGCTGTGTTATTTTTTGTATCAGTTTTCAATATTTCTTTTTTGGACATTATAGAATATATATTTCCATTTTATAATGTGTTGTGACTTTAATTTTTTTAAAATAAAATTTAGGCTATTAAAAGTTAGACTTTTTTAAGATGGATATAGATTATCAATGCCTGTTAACGAGCACTGAACAAGTCTGAATGTAAATAAAGGATTACATAGCCCAGTTCCTGGCATCTGATTCATCACTATTTTGATAATGGTTATGTACAGTTATAAATACCTTGGATTAGTAATAGAGAGAAAAGAAACATCGCTTCAATTCGAATCAGTGATCCTGAATGTGTTACTCAGCAGGTTATGCATAAAATTACTAATGTTTAAGACTCTTTTTTTTCTTGGAAAGAACATCATTTGTTGATGACTTGTTATATAATATACATTTGAAAGCAACAAATTTCCAATAAACATGATCGCAGTGTGGGTTCATGGCCTTTTTATAGTCCACAAAACTGGTTACTTTTGCAACTCAAAGCAAACTGCAGAGCCACCATCTTGGCTGTATTGCTGTTACCATGAACAGATTAGTAGGCTAAGATTCATGATTGAATTCAGCTCTACAACCCATTTTCAGCTACCTTTCATTGAATGAATACGCTACTTACCTTTCTGTGTTTAAATTTAATGGGTTGAATAAGACAATGTGCTGTTGTAGGAACATGTTGGCCGAGTAACACATTCATGGATCACGGATTTAAAAGGAAATGGTGTTTCTTATACCTCTATACTAATCCCAGGTTATACCATAAATAAAAGGGCTATCAGTGGCAGTATGCAAATGTTGGAGCCAACCTGTTCGTAAGGCCGCATGGAAGATACTTCTAAAAAAAAGCTGCACTGAGAGTTTTTGTAGTTTGGATGATTGGTGTTTGGATGGTGGCGCAATTTCAGTGCTGCTCACACTTCTCAGTATAGGGACAAACGTCCCATGCTGAAACGGTATAGGTGCATCCGTGTCCTGTGTACCGTAGGGAATTTGAAACTCTTTCAAATTAGAAATCACTCATGCGATATGCCATGTGCAATATATTAAACCTTAAACTTGCATACATTTTGATCGATCTTATTAAGATCTTATTAATGTGCAGTTACGTGCTGGCCAAAGAATTATATCCAAACACAGCTTGGCCCTTGGCTTAGTGGTTGTATAGTGTGTGTGCCAATATAATTAAAATCAGATCTCAAAAAGCTCCCTGTGTTTTGATTGTCGCTACATGGATATCTAACGCAATCACTCCAATTACAATGTCGATTGGTTCCTTAAATTGACCAATCACAGAGCCGTTTCTCAAATCTGGTTTGTAAAAAGCGAAGATTTCCTCTCGGTTTTTCCATCGTAAGTAGGCAAGAAACCGCGCGAAGTGGACAATCTGTCGTCAAATCAGTGAAATACCCTTGAGTGACGTTAAACCACAAATAAATCCACAAACAAACCAAACATGGCTTAGATAGTGTCTCGGGATAAACTGTTTACCAGAGCGTCTGGGGAAATCCATGATGATCTTGCAACCTCATCCAGTGCAGAAAAAAACTACCACACACCTCCCACCCACCCACGCCCACCCCCTTCTTCCAATACATCATCAAGTGCCCCATGAAAATCATTAGAGGACTCCTTCCTGAAACCTGGGCTATATAAGTCTACTTATGTGCGAAGATATATCCACCACATGAATTTGAATCACAATTTCACATATTCACGAAAAACATTTTATAATGATTGCCTTGATCAAGGTACAGTAACACCCTTGGTTATTCCTCGTTTGGTCCCCTAAACTCATGAGCGCCGGTGCAACACCCCTCTCTTATAATTTGGAACCCCCAACTCTTAATAACTAGATAGCTAATTCGCAATAACAGTTTACTAACTAGTAATAATGTAAAGTCGACTTTAAATAACTAGATATTTGACTCTTCATTGCGACTTACAATCCGATAATAAATATATATCAAGCTTGCGTAATCACCGCTTCCTAACAGGTATTTTAACGAATTCAATAGCTAACCCGTAATAACGATGATTCTAAAATGAACTATTACGACAAAAAATGGTTAGTATTGGTAAAAGGAAGAAATCTTAACAACAGTTGACGTAAAAGGATTCCATATACAGTGGCAAAAATTGAAGCACCCTTAAATGTTATATTTGAACCAATTTTATAGAAGAGAGTATATAGCTCTGTCGTCAGTATACAGCTTATGTATTCCACATAATGGTGGATAGGCTGGATGGATCCACCCGCAATATCCAATAAATTTAAATCATTTACCAGAAACATTTTTATTCATGGTTCACAATATAAGCCCATTCACAAGTCATATAAAAAAACGAGTCCTGAATAAAATATATATAATTTATTAATATATTTCAAATAATATTATACAATAATACTTGTATCTTACAAGCTTTAAAATATGAATTAAAATTATCTCAGTTATAAGTTCTGTCTAGGTGCCTCTGGCGACTGGGTAGGATTGGTAAATTTTGTTCCAAGTCTATGAAATTTCATATTTTTGATGGAGTATAAACCAGATTCCCTCTGTCCAAACCGAGACTTCCTTATATAGCCGTAAGCCATCCCGTCGCCGTTACAGGCTTGCTCTTGTTTTATTATGTCTCCTAAAAAGAAATAAATAATAAAACATGATTAGATCATTACCCAATGAATACATTTTATATATATACATAAAAGAAACAAAGAAAATTTCCCTGGTATAAGTCAATAACAATAATACAGGTATATTAGGAGTTCTCCATGTCCATAGCATTTAATTTCCTTAAATGTGATGTAGCCAAATATATATTATCAAACTACAAACACATTATCAGAATACCTTGTTCATATTGTAGGTCACCCGGTCTTGTCCGAATGTACGAGACTTTTGCCCTGACATAAATTCCACTTAGCTGAGCCATCTTCTCTTCGGTTATCTTCGCCTTGGACGCAATGCTGAATGGAAGCACCTCGTCTGGTTGAATATATAAATAACAATGTCACAGAGATGCCCAGTAATCATACCATGTCAATGATAAACTCACATGTCGGAGGCAATGAAATAACCAATGAATACGTGCGCTAAGAGAAACTTGAGTAAATAATAGGAGTATATACATTTTAGGTACAATGTTATATTGCTATAGTTTTTTAGTCAGTCAGGTGCTATATTGATCATATTGAAATACAAAAGGAACAAACATTTTCTAAGACCGTTTACCTACGGTTACAACGTTTGAAGAGTCTTAATCCAATAAGCTTTTCTTGTTACAAGCATTTCTGATTGGTTCCTCTTCGGATGGAAAAATAGTGTGTTTTTTTTTTACAATCTACATGATTTCAGAACTATTTTTTAAGCGAATGATCAGAAAGGTTCAGCTATATTGGGGATATGAATTGTAACCTAATTACAATTGGCCTCGAAAATTGTGTTTCTAACAGAATTCCAACAGTTTCGATATCACATTAGTCGGACGATGCATTAAGGTCTAAAAACCGATATACAGCACTACTTCAACATCAAGCGTCAATAATATGATGTTTTTATAAACATAAATTTCAGATAACTTATTAAAAAGTCTTCAGTAGTTTCAATAAAACTGTTGGCAATTGGTTGTAATCAGGTTGCGATGTGTGGTGATATTATGTCTACCTAGACCCATGAAAGATTTAAGCCGTTCTTTCCCTGTTTTGTGACTTTCAATTTATAAACACATGGTTACTTTTAAGAGATACACCAATAAACAAACATTATCTTTTGAATCTACAACACGTTTAGTTATAAATAACGTCTTACCTTTCCAATTTCATTGTTGTCGTTTATATGTCGGGTATCCTCGACAGCAAGAAAATAGGGAAAGTAAGACGTTTTTGAGAACTATTGAAAGTTCAAGATTAACTACAGCGACATGACATGTATTTAGGGACATGTATATCTGTATATATTTAAATCATTAATCAAACATAAGCAAGTCAGGACAACCTGAAACAGTTTTCTTTAGTATATAGTTAGCATACCATTTCTTGAAAAGACTTTCATAAGATTTTCAATTTCTTCGAGTTCCTCCTCTGAGGATGAAATGGAGATTTGACGTGTTCTTCTGACCGTGTTGGTCACAATGTCCTCGTCACTGATCAGTGTTCCCGGCATCACATCCAAGTAACCACAGTTTGTCGAGGAGCTGCATTCAACATATCTAAGTTATAATAATGTTTGTTTGATTGTGGTTTAACGTCGTATTCAAGGGCTATTTACTTATACGGCGGTGGATTGTCATTCTTTTTGTTAGCTTAAATAAGATGGGAACTTCGTAAAAACCACCTGCGAATGCCGGAGCCACATCATGGGACTCGTATAGATGTACTCGAACCTGTGAAAGGTAAATCGAGGTTGGATACGTAAACCGACACGCTAACAACTATAAGCCATGGTCGCGGGCTTTGTAAGCCATAAGATAGATGCATGCGAATACGTATATCTCATTGAATTGTATATACAGTCAATAGATGTAATAATGCCCCAAAAGGTGTTTTAAGGAAATCAAATCCAAATAAGATAGATGTTATCGTTTATTCGCATCGGCCTTAAGACTAGACCTATAATATATAGCTGCTCCTCTAAATTGGTTTCGACAAACCGTTGTCGGATCTTGACATCTATGCATGTGGCCATCTTAATTACTGGACAATTTCACATGTCGCTGGCCAACAATACTGTCAACATATATAATCCAATAGAATGGAGCTTATATATAGGCCAGGTTTTAATCCCATTTGAAACGACAGGTCTCAACAAAACTATAACTGTCAATTAACATGCATCTTCATTTAGGAGTTAGGCTTCTGGCAGAAGAACAACGCTAACATATATAGGCCGACAATTATGTGTTTTAATAAAGCCAACGAAATATACATTATGCTTTATTTAGATACTTATCAACAGCTATGTAGGCCTATAAATTTATACAAATCTTCTCTTTGGAGAGCCACCAGCAAAAGCAGGCATGTTGATCGAGAATTGTCAGAATAGGGCTTATTTTTAAATATTCAATTTAAATCTTTGTAATACTTTGATTTGTACTTCACAACAATAGACAAAATGTTGTGTCCTTTGATGCGACAGAAAGAACTGCAATCTAAAACGCCCCATAAGATATATATAAGCTGATTGATTTCCTTAAAAGTGACCCTGTTCTGGCTATCCTCGGAATAAACAACGCTTGTTGTCAGCGTGTTGAAACAAATACGATTTTTATATACAGATAGCCGCTGATTAGGGAACGTAATTTGGATGGATAGCTGTCGTGGTCAAAAAATTTGAACAAAAAACAATGGCGAATCCACCTTACAAACCTGTTACTTGATGGTTTTGAATGACGTTGTCTTTGATTGCTCAACACGAATGATCTAGCTGATGAGGATAGAGCCGGTACAAGCACGTGGTCTGATACTTCATCTAAGTCCTCAAGGCTTATATCAGTAGCTTCAGAAGATCGTTTAGTCTTACAGGTGGAAGGGGGTTTGAACAAGGCTTCTTGTGTAAATTCCGCTGAACAAAATACAGAACTTTTATCATATCTTGATCAGAGAAGACATGTTGCATGGAAGCACAATGCAAATTATGCCTTTGCACTATATAATTAAATCATAACTTTATAATATACACTTGATATATTTTGCCAATGCCGTATATTTTGTAAGATATATTAACTATGGGCGTTACTTTTATTGTACACTTTATACATTGAATAACAATATAGCATTTACCTTCGTGTATTGGTGTTTCATTGCCCACACTTTCTGCCGACGAGGACAGGCAAATCACTCTTTCGTTCAATACGTCGTATCGAGATCTGTCAAATGTGCAAACAAAATTAAAGTTTGATTACAAACTTTTGTTGACGCTTTATGACCAAAACCCCATGTCGAAACAAATGTGTATTTCGTTAACAGGTAACCCAACAACTCTAGGACTTATTTATTACTTGTACATTAATGTCCAATAGCAATTTTGAACGAAATGTTTATCACAATAAGAAATCGCATCAGACCAATATAATTACACACCTGCTGTCAATAGCGTACAGTTCATCTCTTATGGTTCTTACAAGTTGAGTACAATTGCCCGTATCTTCACTTTCCCCAATCATCTGTGAAACAGACATTAATATCACATGTTATGGGTTTTCTGTCACACTCATATATACATTTTCCTCTATCTAATTGTAAACTGGACTGATACAGCTGCCGATGTTTGTCGGTGAATGTGAATCAAATAAACTATAGAAGAGAAGAACCCCCCCATTGGAGCAAGTGCTCCTGGTCATCAGAGTTGTGTGGATGGGCATACTATTGCGTTTTTCCTACTTTAGAGCTAGGTTTATAAATGCACAAAGCTTTTATGTCCATTGAATACATAATGTTCGAATACATAAGACAATATTTCATTTGTTATCTAACATACAAACTCAGTTTCCAGCGATTTGAACATCCAATCTGACATATGAAAGAAATATTATACAGCCATTGTATATAGTTCCTATAGTTCCTACCCTGTTCGTATCTGTTTATTCTCCCTAGCCTGTATTCCCTTCGCTCCCATAAAGTGCTGGTGGCCGTTGCACAAAGAGATCTTAGCTTACGCAATACGTAATTACCTTGACCAGTGTTGAAGACATACTGTTGTTATGACAGTTACCTTCAACTTTAGCTAAGATCACTTTGTAAAACGAGCCCATGCTATAAGCCTAAAACAACCCTGTTCACATAATTAATTAATGCTGAAATGGTCCAAAGATTACCTGAAATGCCGGGAACTCCACAGAAACGCGATGGTTTTGAATCCATGCCTTGGTCATGACATGGATTTTCTTCGTCAGAATAATCACTTGTTTGGCTGTTTGTCTTAATACTGTCTTCCTAGAATGACTTTTGAAAGGGGAATATAAGTTATGGGCACTCAAAATGTTCATTAATAGGATACACGTATATTTATTAAAAAAATAAAAAAAACAATGACACTGGCAAAGACATGTCGATTATTTTAAACTGATGAATGATATCATTTTCCGTCAAACTTGAAAGAAAATATCAAATATACCAGATCGGCTTACTATCTGCTGTATGTGGAATAAAAGTAATAAATAAACGAAGAGTACAGCTTTGCGTTATACTTTCAGAGACAAGATTCTAAATAAATCCTAATCTAGAGTTGTTACGGGTAACATATAGACATTTTGAATGAATGTAATGACCATGTTTATATGTCAGAGAAAATGTGTCATAATCATGAGGCAAACAGCATATTGGGCATGGGTTTAGAATTGATCAACATATAGGCCTACAAACCGGTATTTCAAAGAAACATGAATTAATCGAAGAATATATCCAATAAAGAGAATGAGAATTGCAAGTTGTCTGACACACAGGAAAATGTCGCCTTAACAGCTAGGTCCTTTAGATTTTTGGTTCTGCTGACATTTTAGGTACAAGGTTTTGATGCGTTCATAGGGAGATTATCACAACAGATACAAAAAAAATCAGTCATTTAAGACCCTTCACTTGGTTCCCTATTGAAACAAAGTTGTCATATATAACGTTTAAAGAGTTTTAATCCAATAATCTTCTCTTTCTAAACGCTTCTGTTTGGTTTCTTCTTCAGAGGGAAGGATTTATAGGGTTTTTCCTTTCTATCAGCTTTACCGAATGATAGGAAGAGGAAAATGTTCAGCTTTTGGGGATATGACTTAATCTAATGGGAGTCTCGTAATGTCAAAAGGGGGCGTTGCAGGTGGTCCGTTGACGTCCGAACAGTCGAGATTCGTGGGCTTTTTAGTAACGTCACCTTGCAAAAATGTGTTTGACCTCATGCAAAAGCTCCACTATTACGAATGTTGTGACGTCAGAGGACCGCTTTGCAGGGACATTTCTTGTGACCGTGATCAGGTAGACCACATTTCCCGAAAACAGTTTTAAAGGTCTAGAGAAATTCCCCAAATATTGAATGATTGGTGATATGTGCATGGATAACAGTTTAAAAGGGCTATAGAAAATCCCGACATATAGAATGATTGGTGATATGTACATGGATAACAGTGTAAAAGGTCTAGAGATGATTGGTGATATGTACATGGATAACAGTGTAAAAGGGCTATAGAAAATCCCGACATATAGAATGATTGGTGATATGTACATGGATAACAGTTTATAAGGTCTAGAGAAAATCCTGACATATAGAATGATTGGTGATATGTTCATGGATTACTTACTCCAGATCCGAACTGTTGAGTAGCAGTTTGAGGTATTCTTCCGTGACAGCGAATAGTTGAATCAGTCTCTTCTCCTCTTCCTCTAACACCAATTGCTCCAACTCGTAGGAAGCCTGCAATCATTCAATAATATAGTAATTTGTACGTAATACGTACAAATTTATTTTAAATACAATATTAACAAAAATCTGCATATACTTTGAAGGGACAAATAGCTGAAACTTGCATTATAAAAAAAAAGACAAGAATAAATCCGTGTTTCATTGGGGTCTCTCTTTTGGAATCCATTGCTTGGTTATTTAATAATAAAAAAAGTTGCACCAAATCAGTTCATATAAGCTAAAGTAAATTAGTTAACTTGTTAGTACGTGCGGTAGCGCTAACAGCAGTTGGTACTGTGAGGCGTCCTTGTTGCTATGCTGTGCCTCACACGGACCCCTCGGATCAAGCGGTCGCCTTCAGACGTTTTTTTACGCACCTGTTGATATGCGAGTGTTTAGCCGCGGTCACGATCCGCCCTACTTGCAAGTGCGTTCTGTCTACTTTCGAACATGTGGGCAACAGTTAGGGATCCGTACATTGTGAGTACCGCCTCAGTACGGATTTGGGAGCAAGCAGACACGTCGTATAGCTCTAGTGCACGAGGAACTTTCGCTGCGTTGGAGCTGCGGTCGGGCTACGGATTCACCCCAAGTAACGCCTCTCCC
>JARFOD010016654.1:0-29480 GCA_031763545.1 Mopalia muscosa
TTAACATAATTTTAAACAGAATATTTACAATTTTTAGATCCAAATTTAAACTGTTTAATATATTGACATATGTTTTTGACCTTTATGTGTGTCCTGTTTAGTTCTTTTTGTTTCTCTTTTTGATGTTTTCTGTCTGGGTTGCTTCAGATTGGAATTATCTCTGATATCGAAAATTGACCAAATGTTCACGCCACAGCATAGCTGAAATACCGCTGAATGTGGCGTAAAACACCAAGCAATCAATCAATCTATATTAATCTCAAAACCCACTTAGGCCTCACGAAGGCCCCATGAACAAACCCCTGTAGTGCATAGACGTTACATAAACTCCTTCCAATTGAAGAAATGGAAAATTGAAGGCAAGATTTACACATGGCAACAGCTTACAAGCATTCTTGTTGTCACAAATTGTCAGACCAACTGGGGACCTAACTTAGATAAAGTCATATTTATTGTCATATACCATGATAAACTGCCCAATTTTTGGGCCAAAAAATCTTCGAAGAAGAACACAAGTTGTAGACTTTAGTTGTGTCAAATGCCAGTTTGTCAAAGTAGCTGTTCATGGGATTATCAGGCTACATGTCAGCCCAATGATTAAATTCGTTTGGACTGACGTTCTTTACCTTGTACATAGATTCCGGACTACTGCGAAATTATAACATATCGTAAATAGATCTAATTAACATAGTTTTAAACACTATATTTACAATTTTAATATCCAACATTGATATAATGACGTCATTTTCAACAGTTATGTATTTCCTTTTCATTTCAAGTTAGTTCCCTTTTCTAATGTTGGTTCCACTAATTTGGGGAACTTGACTGTTCACGCCACAGCGTAGCTGAAATACCGCTAAATTTGGAGTAAAACACTAATCGATCTGCTTAATAAAAACCGGCATCGAAGTTAGCGATCTGGCTGGCACAACGTCATGTGAGTGAAATAACCTGAAAAACGACCTTAAACCCAGTATTTGCAATCAAAAAACTACCAGGGTTACTCGAATCGCTATTCAATTTAATCCGCTATTAGATGACGTCACGCCATGTTGAAAGTATATTAACAACTGGCCCTAGGATGTTAACTTGGGCATGGTAGAATGGATTAGTATTTTCTCAGTGCGTTGGTAATTTCGTGTACAGTACCCACGAAGTTGAGAGTTGAGATGACGAAAACAAAACTGATGACTTGGAATCAATATCAACACAATTACCAATATGATAGTTTTGTTTGTCTATCTATTGCGATAGGAAAATAACGAACTAAATTAATTTCAGTTATCGTAAGCATGTCTTCTGGGTATGTTTGTTTGTGAAATCAATAATACTGATCCTGTGTTGAATTATACCTTTATTTGAACATGAAATCAAATAGAATTTGCAAATACATCCGTTATTAAGATTCTGTAAAATTACACCGTTAATACGTTTACACGGACTATGATCAATTAAATATTGCTTCTCTCGTTTTATTTTTTAACATTGAATGTATTTTAACATTTTAAGGAGTCATTTCTGGTTTAGCTGAATACGTTGAAATAAATGATAAAAACCATTTTAATGTAACCGAAATGCTACTGAATGAAACATTAATCAATCAGTCCGTGTTGGCTAGCATCTCACTGTCTCTCTTTGTTCGTGTGAAATGACTTAATACTAATCAATGATTCCGTCTCGTCATCTGCCGATCATTTCTCATGTGAAATATTTTAGATAGACATAAAATTTAAAAAAACATAAACAAAAAACTACACAAAACAAGGTTATTGGAAATGTTATGAACAGTGTCTCTCTCTAATTATAACATTCGTATAGTAATGTGAAAAAATAACAAAAAAATAAAGTATTTTAGAATGGTTTTTTTTAGATTTACATTGTAAAATGCGTGCCTTAAAGATTAAGTGTATCGAATGGCGGAAGAGATTAACGAGATTATCCCACCTCAACTGACTACCTGCTGATTTACCACAACCCAATTAGCGAAAGACCAACAGATCAATTGCATGACCGTTGGGGATGTGTATTTGAACTGAACAGTAGATATGGAGAACAAATGAGTGTGGGTGCTAGGACACACATTTATGCAGACTACTCATGCCCCAGTAAGACTCCTACTGATAGTCATTAACAAAGGTGTGAACGAAATCTGTTATGCCGACGTCACTCAAGTTGCAGAGTTATAAAACTGCCATTTAAAGATATTGTTCAATCATTTATATACGTTTAGCTTTTTTCTCAGCTTTCATTTTTTATCAGTCAAATCGTTTATTTCTCGCAAACTATTCTAGTCTCTGAAAGTTGGCACACACAATCTGGAAGTCATTATCTAAATTGATTGATTGATTTTCGTTTTGAAGATATTTAGCAAATATTTTTTAAGAGCGGATTTTTATTTTCTACATATACTTTTTTCAACTGTACAAAAACTAACTTTAAAGCTAAGCTATTTTAAGTTTAGACAGAGAATCGAGGTATCTCCCAATGTCATACTTATGAAGCTGTTAAGCTCGGATATCTGTGTGGAGTCCAAACTCTCAGCAAAATGGCAAAGCATGCTGTACATGTAGCAATGTAGTTTTGTTAAATAGATTAGCATTGTATTTCATTTAATTCCACGTTGCTGTATCATTATGGACTTCATGTCTGAAATAAAAGATTATTATTATTAGCCTCACAGCCAGTTAGATGACGTCACTGACGTCAAGTCATTGTAGAACTTTATTGTGACGTAACGTTAACTTACAGCCATTAACTCAACAAAGCATTGAGCAACCGGTCCCTGGATCTATCGATTGATATTACCGGATTTTAAAAGTGCAACTTTTCGATTCTTGATGTCTAGTCCCGTGGAATAACTGTGTACAAGTTCCTCTGAAGTAGGCCTGTAACAAAGCAACGATCGTCAACAATAACAAGAAACCTTTATGGATAATTTTTTGTCAGCATCACTTCGACATCCAAATCGCGTCTTAGTGTTCACATCGTCTTGTGTGTAAGTTCACGTCGAAAAGCAACAATGATGTTTAGATATACTGTTTTTTGTTTTTTGACAGTATGTGTTGTTTCATTTAATACAGCTCAAGGACAAAATGGGTTAATGGCAGTTCTTTCTTCAAAGCGGGATTTTATTTCTTCCCAAAGTGTTATCACAAACTTCACAAACATTCCAAATGCAGGCTTTTGTTTTATGTTGTGTAGACATGACGATAGCTGTCTCTCGTTTTTCTTTCACCGAGAGGAACAGTTTTGTCAACTTCACTCCGTGGTTTTTCTACAGGAATCTTTCTGGTTGACCAGAAATGGCACAGAATATTACCAAGTAGTATTTGGTAAGTTGACTACCACTTCATATTTGTTTACGGTCTAGCTGGACCCCTTGTGCTAAAAAAGAACCAAATTTTTCTTTATCGCTTAGATTAAAAGTTAAGTATTCAAACTATATGTTGGTGAAAAAAATAATTCGAAATTCTAATTACAAACAGTTAAATTGGAGCCTTTAATTTAGTTTTTTTCCCATAATCATATATTTGAATCGCAAAACTTGAATTGCCTATTTCTGGCACTTTAGTTTTAAGCTACACTTTCCAAGGCGTGTTTTTACAGAAAACTATTCATGTTAGACTTCAAATTTGTACCAGTTATAAAGAGCACAACGCGATCTAGTAAACGGTCTATTTGTTTCTGTTGACACTAGTGTTGCAATATTTTTAGAAATAATAATTGGATTTTCACCACAATAACATATTTGTAATCCTGAGTATTCAGAATAAGCATTCTATAAATGTATACATATATATGGTACAAATTTATATTCTTCTGCATTAAAGACTAAATTCAAAGGGTGTTCTAAAAATCAACCACGGGGTCCAGGAAGGCCTTGAACATATTGCTGTTGTCAATAGGTACATTATATATATATTGTTTGAGACTCAAACTTTGATTATATTGTAGCTTAATTAAAAGCACAAATTCCTGGACTACTCCTTGTAAACCATAACACTGGTAAAAGTAAATGTTTACGTAGAGGAGCTAGTGTGCTTAATTTAACATTAATATACTTGTATGTTATTGTCTTAAAATCGCCCATTTACGACTTTCATGTCAATGTGTCGGTGAGGTTTCCTCTCGGTTTTCCATCATGATTAGGCAAGGATCAATACGAAGAGGACAATCTGTCGTCATATAAGTAAAATAACATGAAAACAACGTTAACGCGAATCAAACAATCCATATCAAATGGCGATTATTTATAAGGATATAATTCAAAAAAGTTTCATATTCAGACAAGCTTTTTTTCTAACTTAACACAAACATCCTAAAGGGAACTGTTAGATATGCCAGTATTTTACCAGTAATATCAGCTCTGAGAAATACTGTTTTTCGGGTGTTTCTTTTGAAAAGAGGATGTTCTATATAGGATTATTGTGACGAAAATGGTTCTTAGATATAAGAAAAAAGGGACCAATACTTGGACCAGTTGTTGTGATGGGTCTATACAGAACCATGAGGGGATCCCCACAGCCATGACTGAAGAACCCTGAGATACGACCCGAGCCCCTGGCTTAGTGGTAGCGAGTGCGCTTACTTAACTGAACCTCTAGAAATCGCAGGGGTTGTTTTTACCGGGTTTCCTCCCGGTGGAACACCGTACTAAGGCTGTACATCGTGGAGTCAACTATCCGTCGTCATATAAGTAAAATACCCATGAGTACACGTTAAACCTCAATCAAACAAACAGATAGGCCCTAATTGGATAATTGTTATCTTTGTACCAATTCAGAAAACACGTGTGGTTCTCCAGACTACGTGTATCATCCGCCAACTAATACCTGTTACAAGATCTACTATAGCACATATCTGCTGTATTCTGATGCTTTGCTCTTCTGTCAGCAAGATGGCGGCAATCTTATTTCATTACAGACATTCGACAAGTTCTGGCATATCAGAGATGCAGTCATGACTGTTCCACGTAAGTAACAGTATTGAATTTTTGTCTGAAAATTAAGCATTGTTGCTGGTACTCGCTTATTCACACTCCTGTTAACGTGTAAACTTCTTAATAAGATTACTAGTTGCTTATGTGTAGTGTGTATCGTATTGTACATCCAACAAGACTATTTAATCTTCTGGTAAGAACCAGTGACCATTCTAACTTTTTTTTAAACTGATGTCTTTCACATAAAATGATCAATAAAAGGTTTTCTGTCTTGAAGTATTTTTATTCCATCGCAATGATTGCCGGAAATTTAATACAGCCGTATTGTATATTTCTCTGATGGTATATTATGGTTACTAATGGTACATGTTATTACCTAAGAGACATGCAACATTATTTTAGCACACAATGACAATTCTTCAACGATTATTCTTTCTGGTATGGAAACAGTTTTCTATTAATTATTCAACGATTTGCATGATAACGCTCTTCTCTTAAAAATGCGAATCGATGTACACACTCAACTTCCTACAGATGAAATTGATTTCTATTATCCAAAGCTGATCATGTTACATGCTGTGTGCAATGTATCGTGGTCTTTACGCGTAATAGTGTATTTGTATTTATTTGGAATAAGATGAAAGATTGCATCAGCATGGCGATATGTTTCACTTTGCAAAAAAAAATGAGAACCGGTCATCAATATTTTATTTTAATGTATACGCTAACATCAACGTGAAGATAATAAATGCATGGATGACCAAATAACCATTTGTTTGTGTGATTGGTGTTTAACGTCGTACTTAAATGTATTTCACTTACATGACGACGGACACAAATACAGGACATCACAAACAAATCTGCTTTTCATTACCTTTTAGCTCTGGGAACACCAGGGTAACAGAAAGCAACCTCTTTTCTCGCCTCTTACGATCGACCAAGGAAGCCGAGGGAGTATTCTGCAGGGCCATGGCCCACCCGCTCCCTCAGGGGGCTGGGTTGTAATGAGATCTAATGCCTTAAACACTTTGACATTGTCAAGATGAGAGAGCATCTGAGCATTATGAGCATCCACTTTGGCATTTGTTGAAAAAATGTGAAGCACATTCTCTGGGTAAGAATCAACTTTATTCACAATTCTATTCTTCAGCAGTTTTTCATGTTTGTCCAACATTTCCTCTGACCTTAATTAGGTTCTGATTGTATTCAGTGATTCTGCAAAATCTCTGTCATTCTTCGCACGCATGACCTCATTCATATTGTGAATTTGGGAGGGATTGGTAGAAATCACCAACACACAAAAGAGACAGATTTCCAAATATTGCATCTCGTGACATCAGCCTTTTCATTTGATTGAGTCTGTTTGATATATAGGAAAATATTCCTTTGCTCACCATGGATATCTCATCAATGGTGATGATACATGTGCTGCAGAGTTTTGAACATACAGTGTTCAGTTGATCTTCTGCAAGACCTTCATATGGAAATTTCATTGTCTTTTTCAACAAAAAAGCAGAATGTATCGTTTGTCCTTCAATATTCAGAGCAGCCATACCATGGTAAGCTGCTAACAAAACTGTGATATCATCTGGAGATTCAGCAATGTTTTGTAAGATGTTGTGAGCTGTGTGGTATATACACTTGAACAAGTGAGACTTTCCCGTTCCTGCACCTCCAGTGACAAAATAGTGAAATGGTTCAGGGTTATAGCCTTGTGCTTTCTGTATACACCATCTTCTGATAGTATTGTTAACACGAGTTTGGCTCTCATTCAGTGTTCTCAACTTTGCAAGGAGATCATCAGAAGTCATTGTCTGAGGGATAACTTTAGATGACACTGACAATGTAGTGTTTCCAGCAGTGTTTGATGTCTTTTTTTTCCGGGTAAATGTCTGCAAGATAATCAGCATCTACCAACTCAACATCCATTTCAGCCAACTTTTCCTGTTCACACTCTAGTCTGTACTCTTCTGATGATGGAGTAATCTGTGCCCAGGCATCATCAAGAGGTCCAGAATCCTGCATTTGTTTCCAGGTTTCATCAAGGTCATCTGACAGTTTCTCAAAGTTTTGCATATTTTCCCGGACTACATCTTTGACTGGTTTCTGTAAACCATCTATGTTAATATGTCCAACAGAATAGTAATGCTAATAGCTTCCATATTCTGAAGGTTTGACATCTGTATCTCGGTGTGGCAAGTAAACTGTCAGTAAGTTCACACAATATCTCTCTGGGTTCTTTTCCTTTGAGAATCTAGGGTATCGAATAATAGCATGTTTTCCTTCCTTTTAATAATACTGCTTTTGTTGTTATTTAGTTTGATTATATTGGACATGCTTTCTTCTTTGATATCTTCATCATCATCATCCTTAATGGAAAAAGAAACAATTCAGAACTTTGAAGCGAATGTGGCAAGACACATGTTTTCAAAGGTCTCAGTGTTTGGTCTGGCAAGGTACCTGTTTACTAAATTGGTCATCCATATGGAATCTGAGTTTCCTGAGGGTGTACTCAATAACTTCATAGGCAGTGTAATTCTTGTACTCTCGGGATCTGAAGGTATCCAAACTGTGTCTCTGGAACATTGTTTGAGGTTCAGACCACAAACGGGATAAACACATTCCATGACAGAAACTTCGTGATCTTTGACATATGTGTGTCCCAGTTTTCGGAGTTCCTTAATTGCGTCAAGATGGTTTTCTCTTGCCTCTTTCTAAGCTTCTTTTATTAAGGCCCCTAGCTCTCTTTCAGCCTTGGTGATATAGGACATGATGTACATAATACAGCTATATGGATCCAATATAAATTGTATATCCATGTTTCCATTCCAATCTTTTAGTAACTTTGGATTGTAGGCATTCACCCAACAGTCTTTTGGTTGTCTCTGCATAAGGATGGAGGGTTTATTGTTGAGTGTATCAAGGGCAAGATGAAGCTGTTCCTGTGTGAGATTGCTGAGGGACAATGTGTCTGATGTTGAGAGTAAATCAGCATCAGGACTTGACAATATTTTCCAAAATGTTTCAAGATGTAACTTTGCTTCGGATTTACTCATTTGAGACATTTCCCCCTCTTCATGCTTATAGGGTCTTGATATGAATGTTTTTTCCGAACATGGTTTTGGAAAGTTATACCTACATGTCTTTCCTTTTTTTCTGCAAGACTGAGAATGTTTTTTACTGTGTACCTGAACAGTTTTCACGATTTCCTGTAGTTCAGCATCATCATCTGTTGGCAATGAACAAGTTATATAACAAACTATCAAACAAACCAAACCCTTCATCAAATGATTGATTGAAGATTGGAGCATCTTTTATCCAAACTAATTCATGGTAATGTGGCCATCCTCTGGCTTGAAATTCAATCCTACCAAAGATGTTATCTATTTTACCAATCGGTGCTACATCTGACATAATGATATCTTTGATGAAATCATGCAGCGAGTTGCTGTTACAATGTTTGAGTTGATGGCTTTGCAATATTTTGACCAGTCCATGTCTTCTGGGGCTTCTTTATCTTGTTGATTGTATATGGATTCCAAAATTTCACGCCAATGTCTATCAGTGGCAGAAAAAGTAATAAAGAATGTTGGAATGCCCCTCTGGCGCAACATAGCATACAAGTCTCTCATAATCATTGCTCTCTCCCAGTATGCTGGAGATCCTCTCATGTTTTGTAGAAATCTAAAACACTGGTCATTTTTAACTAACTGGTTCAGTTTCTCTGGATCCTTGAAAGTCTGTCGTGTAATCTCATTTGACTTTGATGTCTTTCTCATAGAGTCTATTGATATGGAAGAAGCAAGGTCATGAATTTCACTAGCAAATTGGGTGAAAAAGATGTATTCTGGATCACTTGCAAAGCGTGAGTCATAGGAAAAGAACCTTGCATTAAGATAGTGCTTTATAGTCAAACGTGTGTCTCTTTGTTCACTAAACGAGTTTTTCCCATCAGGATAATGGAAAGGAAAAGCCTTGGATTCACTTTCAAGTACAGGTATTGGTTTATTGCCTTCCCCCGGAGCAACACATAAGACACTATCCGAGATTTCATCCACATAGTATTGGGCCATGTCTACTGGCTGTAGGGAAGAATACAGACGTGCTGAGGACTCAGAAACTTCAAGTCACTTCTTCCTCAAGAGCACTTTCTTCATCTAGACTGGAGTCAGAAACTTTGACGGTCTCAAAAGTCTTGACAGGTTCTGAAACATAAACAATGAGTTCAACAATATTATGTCAAAATATATCACTGTATCACAGTACCGCTATGTATTCAATTCTATTTTATCAATGTAAATGACAAAAAGCTGTGTCTTAGCAATGTATATATACATTTTTCATAATTTGGAGTGGTTTCTGTCTCATAAGTGTCAGGTGAAAAACAGCTTGGATATTGTTGAGACTCCCTCTCTGTAATTGTCAAACAACAACCTAATTATAACTACCGTTATTGTGTTACTGTTTTGACAAGACCCTTTAATGTTATTGATTTAAGAATATATTTTTTAAGTACTAGTATGAAAATTGATTTCATTTAAAAGGAAGAAAGATCATTATTTATGGACGATGCTTACCAGATTGTTTTCTGAACAAGGCAGAATTCTTATTTTCTTCATGCCATGTTTCCCTCAAAACAACATTTGAAATACAGAAATAAATTCTGTTACTTAATCATTAAAAAGAGGTTAATCAAAATATTTGTAAAATTGTAAACAAATAGGTCCTAATTTGCTTAATTTATAACTAATTTATATATTATCAGTCATTATTTCACAAATATTTCAATAGATATGTTTTAGTTTTGGATTTGTTACCTTTATAATTAGGGTTGTTGTCCTTCATGTAGTGAAGAGCATCTGTGAGTTTAGTTGGACGAACTTGTTGGTACAGATGATGACCCTTGTAGCCCAGTTTACGTTTCAACTTTACATTGATAATTGTATCATCTGTTGGCCTTGGCATCACAGAGACAACTTCCTTCATGTCTGACTTAACACAAACGACTGGTCCATGAATTCCCTTTTGACAGCGTTTTGGTAAATTGACAATCTTCATGAAAGCCTACACAGGGGATAGGAGATGTTTTTCTGGACAGTTCAACTGACCAATGACTGGTGGTACTTGTGCTAGATGAATATTATTACCAAGCGATTGTGGTGGCACTCTTTTTTTCTTCAACCGTCTATGCCATGTGGTACAAATCCAAAAGTTGTTGTGGCTTTTCAAGGACTTTTGTATATCATCAGGAATGTCTTGATAATTTATTGAAATGAAATGTTGAACTTGATATCTGAACAGTAACCGCCCTCAGACACAACAAATATATGTTGGATTGTCATTACAGTGTTCTCTAAATAAATGTAAACAGTATTCAAACTGAGACGTTTTCTTCTTAAGAGATGCTCTCCTATGATTAACTGCTGATTTCTTTTGTTCTCCTGCCTCAGGAGTGTTGTAATGCAATTTTCTCTTTTCTTTGATATTTGTATTTATTTCTGGATCACAATATTGGTCTCTCTTTCTTTTCTTTATCTTTTCTGCTATTTCAGCAATGTCACTATTTTCTTTTACTTTTTCTTATCCTTAATCTCCTGATCACAATATTGATCTCTCTTTCTTTTCTTTATCTTCTCTGCTATTTCAGGAATGTAACTATGTTCTTTTACTTTTTCTTTCTTCTTTTCCTTTTTCTCTGGATCACAATATTGATCTCTCTTTCTTTTCTTTATCTTCTCTGCTATTTCATGAATACTGCACATTAGTCTCATTTTTTGAGGGCTATTTGCATATTGTTCTCGTTTTCTGTCTCTGTCCTTTTCCTTTTTTAGGTATGCTCTTATGTTTTCTTTATTTTTCAAGGACCAAGAAACCTTGTGTGATCTGCATCAGAGTTGTTGGTCTAGGAAGTAAGTCCTCATCAAATTGTTTTCATTTCGTTCCTGAAGAAAATGAATTGAAAGATGTCCAAGTAAACACAGTCCATAAGTCTTTGAATCATAAAGATAACTCCTTAATAAAATTAAATATAATTTTCAATTAATAATAAACAAAGTCTACAGAGAAACATTATGTTTTGGTTATAAAGATACTACTAAGTGAAGCTCACATTCATCGTTAAGCTATCCATAAGTTGTCAACTTACATGAAAATTGGACACATCAACAGTATCATCACATGGTGGTTTACCACAAGCATCCACAGTATCACCACTGTGAAGATCCACAGTATCACCACCGTGAAGATCCACAGTATCACCACCGTAAAGATTCAAAGTATTACCACCGTGAAGATCCACAGTATCACCACCGTGAAGATCCAAAGTATCACCACCATGAAGATCCAAAGTATCACCACCGTGAAGATCCACAGTATCACCACCCTGAATATCCACAGTATCACCACCGTGAAGATCCACCGTATCACCACCGTGAAGATCCACAGTATACCCACCGTGAAGATACACAGTATCACCACCGTGAAGATCCACAGTATCACCACCGTGAAGATCCACAGTATCACCACCGTGAAGATCCAAAGTATCACCACTGTGAAGATCCACATTATCAGCACCACGAAGATCCAGAGTACCACCACCGCGAAGATCCACAGTATCATTATGTGGAGGTTTACCACAAACATTTACAGTATCAGCACCACGAAGATCCACAGTATGACCACCGCAAAGATCCACAGTATCATTATGTGGAGGTTTACCACAAGCATCTACAGTATCAGCACCACACAGATCCACAGTATTACCACCGTAAAGATCCAAAGTATCACCATCGTGAAGATCCAAAGTATCACCACCGTGAAGATCCACAGTATCACCACCGTGAAGATCCACAGTACCACCACTGCGAAGATCCACAGTATCAACACCACACTGATCCACAGTACCACCACCGCGAAGATCCACAGTATCAGCACCACACAGATCCACAGTACCACCACTGCGAAGATCCACAGTATCATCATGTGGCGGTTTACCAGAAGTCTGCTGCCCCCTTGCTCTGTTTGAGCTCTCCTTCTGAGTCTTTGAGCTCTTTTTCTAGCACGGTCTTTTTCTCTTTGCTTTCTGTTGGGCATCATTCAAAGCTGGAAAAATAATTTGTATCAGGATGTTTGAGTGAGTTACAAAAAACAAAACAAGCAATGTTGATTGAAGGTCACAATCATATCAATCAGTAGTTGTAAACCCCACTTTCGATGTGGATACATTTTGTGTGAATATTGTAAATGTACTTGGGTCTAAGGACTTATGTACTAAATAAAATGATAGATATTTACATAATTTAGATAATAAGTTATCTACCCTCTCAGCTTAAAATGTTTCTTGGAGGTGTCATCAGTTAATATTTCAGAAAAAAAACAAAACTTTATTAGTCATCACAAATAATAAACAAAACACCTTTAAATTTGGTTATGCACATGAACCAGTACATAGATGTAAAATAAATACTATATCATAATGAAAGATTAAAGAACAACTTTTTACTTCAAATCCTACAATAAAAATGGAAACACGCTACAACATGGCAGACAACAAAACTAATTCTAAATGTTCAAGTGTTTATGATTATTGAGCTGTGGTTGTGCGTGCAGGAATGTTATAATTTCTTTTTGGGGTGCCCATGAGCCAGTAAATACATTTAACATAAAAACTATCTTACATATACACTGTGAGAATAAAGAACAAGTTTTAGTTCAAATCATACAAAAATAATAGAAATTCTACAACGTGACAGGCAACAAAACTAATTGTAATTGTTAAAGTGTTCATTATTAGCGGTGAGCTGTGTTTGCACTATGATCATTCTTTTTTCGAATTGTCAGTACGGGTTGCACTAGATGACTTGCAGCTCTTGTCTGCAGTTGTTGCAATGTCAGTTGTGGTTGCACTAGTGGGAATGTGGTCACCGACTTTTTGGGGAGTGTCTTCCATATCATCCTCGAACAAGGGGTTTTGCAAGAAAGTTAATTCTTGACGAAGATACGCGATTGTACGATCCTTTGACTCAACCATGTGACCAACACTCTTAATGATGGAGTTCAAGTCGTTGACTTGTTGTCTGATGACTATTTCCCCCTGTCTGTTTAACTGATTTGCAGCTCTTGTTTGTGGTTGGGGCAATTCCAAAAGTGTTTTGGAAGCTCTAATATATTGAAAATATGAGCCCTTGATATCTTCTCCTAAGAGCTCTAGTCTCTGTATGGGCCCTGGAATCTTGGCAGGTGAAGGGGTTTTGACATCCATCTCAATACGAGGGAGTTTGGTAGGAGTAGAAAATGGGGTGCTCTCCCTAGACATTTTGTTATTCTAAAGTATAAATTAGACTTAGTAAATTGATTCTAATTAAAGGGAACCAAGGAGTGCCTCATGCTAGGTGTGTCACTGATTGGTTAGGAGATACAAGTAGAATGAGTTGCATATCACAAGTGACAAAAGGATGAAGAGATTACAATATATAGAACTGTAATAGTCACATTCATTAATCAGGTTACTGCAATGCACCATCTACCAATGTAAAAGACAAAAAGACAGTGAAGCAAAAGTAAGTAGTGCATGCTGGATGACAGGGATGGAGGATGATACTACACTAGCAGGATAGCCACATATCCATTTATATTACCATTAATATAAACCTGATCTTGTGTATGAAGATTCCTGAAAAATTATGAAAACAGAAAATATCAGTGAAGCGGTAGATTTAGTCATGGAAAACAACTTTCTTGCCTTAAAAAGTGGCTTTAAGTAGTGGTAACGTGTAAGTCAATTTGTATAAATCATAGTAGTTTTCCTTGTTACCGGTGGTACCACGAGGAGGCTCTACCACAACAAAGACAAAAAACTATAATTCGTCAGGTGTTTTGAGAACATAAATGAATTCGACTGTTGTTTGTCTTTGCTTAATACATTCCAGATGATTCGATAATAGTAAATACATGTACATGTAATAGTAGTTAATCTTACAATTGATACATAAAATATTAAAAACAGATTTGTAATAGTTATCATTATCTGAAATGTATCACCACCAAATGAAATGAACAAATAACAAGAAAATTGAAATACATTGACAACTTAATTCTTCTTATAAATAGAAAATTGATATCTCACCCAATATTAGCAATCCTGGTAGTTCCAGTATTCTTCAAGTTAAATAAATGTTGTAAAATTCCTAAAAACACACGATAGAGTATAAGGTTTTATATTAATTTAACCCCTTCAAATAATTTGTAATTATGTATTGTACAAGCATCATAGCTTTCTGTTAAAACAAGATCAAAACCAAAAACAGATACATATATTTTTATATGGATACAAACTTGAAATAAATCGGACATAAAGTGAAGGAGATATGACCTGGACACCCATTAAATGTTGGCCAAACATTTTTTGGGTAGCACTCTTTGTGGTGTGCACATGTACCTCCTAAATTACAGCAATAATCCAAATTTAAAAGTAATCGGACCAAGAATATAAGAGATATGGCCCAGACAAGTATTTTGTTTATTTACCCAAAAAACAGAAAATAACTATTTTTGGAGTTTGCACACCTACATATGGAGCCGTAAAAGGGACATAATAGAAACATGGAGAAAAAAAATTCCGGTAAAAATGACATGGAAAATAAAAAATTTTGGTGTTCATTAACTCGTTTAAACGACATACTAACTCGTTTAAACGACATACTAACTCGTTTGAACGACTTAGTAACTCGTTTGAACGACTTATTAACTCGTTTGAACGACTTATTAACTCGTTTGAACGAGTTAGTAACTCGTTTGAACGAGTTAGTAACTCGTTTGAACGACTTATTAACTCGTTTGAACGACTTATTCAACCAATGAAATAACAGGATTTAAGCGGCCATATTTTATACTTGTGGACTAAAAGAGTGGGTAAAATCATATACTGAGTTTGTTATAATATGCCGTAATGTGTCGATGTGCATGTATAGCCAATGCACTCACTGATATCTGTAAAACATATATAAATAATGCATGATTCAGAAGCACACATGTATCTCAGTCTGGTTTTACCGCTGGTGGAAACGGTTTCTGATTTCGTCTATTGCCGCCAGAGGGCTACTAAGAGATTTAATGTTGTAACCATCAAGTACCATCACGCAGACGGGAAAATGGGATAAACCCGCACCATTACCGTCTTATCAGGAAGTGACGAAGGTTTTCGCCCTTTACACTAAGCCAACAGTGCATAAAAAATGAAAATAGGTTATGTAGGTCAATATAAATTGACCAGTTTTATTCATGTAAAATTATTAAACTTGTTAGTATCTTTCTAATTTGTTTATTTGTTTGATTTGGGTGACCGGTATCTTTAAAAAGTCAATTGGATTGATGTACAGCTGAATGACATCAAAGCATAGTCCCAGTGTATTTATACATTTGCAATTTTTCTTGCTACAACCCCACATTTTACGTTGAATTAACGGATATCGCTACATGTAGACATTAAAGTGGCACTATAGGTAATGCCCAAGCCGACCGTGCGTAAGCCATGGAGGCAAGACAGCGACGGTTTAAATCAAATGAAGAGATTTGACAAAAACATCCACTGAAAGCCGATATTTCTACGGGCTTTCGGTTTCCATATACGAGTAGTCATAAAATAGGTCACACCAAAACGAGGCTTTCTATACATATATAGATAAACCGATAAAAGCACGTTGCTCCTCAATGTGCAGATGTAAAAACACCTCAACATAACTCCTAAAAAATAAAGTTTCAAGTCTTTGTTATGAAAATTACAAGAGTAATTTATGAATGTTTTCAGACAAGAATGAGTCGAAAAAACGTTTAATTTAGTTCAGAAGCAGCCAAAGGGTATTACGTAAAATGTGTATGTTAATTGCGTTTATCAGCTGTTCGTGTCGCTACGGTTTGCTATACTGTTATAATTTTGGCCTTCAACTCTCACTTATCTGTTATGCTATAGGTGAATATTGATTACAAACTCAGTTCTACACAATAATGCGAATGAAAATCACATGTCACAATAAAACGTTGTGTCTGAAATTTAGTTACTTCTTGACTATACGTATACAGCATAACTTTCTGTTGGTTTTTTATGACCAAGGCGTATTTTCAAAAGTGAGGATTAATTAATTTTAATAAAAATTAAGCCTCCCATAATAACATTCATTGGTCTGTCTTTTGGGTCAAATTTAAATAAATAGAGCAACGCAAATAAAAGCAAAAGTGTCCACCAGACTCATCTCTGGACTCGTTCTATATTGACGCCCTGTCAATTCCCCCCCTAATTTTTTTATTTTTTATTTCTTTTTGAAAAAGCATGTCGAACGCAATAAAGAAAGGCTACTCGGAAACATGCTAGATAAATCCATCAGTTCGTTCCTAGGGTCAAGGCATGTTGCAAGCGTGTAGGGGAAATGAATTACCTAGCTACATTTACAGCGTTAATCCAATGACTTTAGGTAGTTGATTTCATTGAGTTCTGAAATAGATAATCGCTTTAATAGAGTTCAAGGTGGCCTGTAAACAATCATAAAATACTCCTGATAGTTTTACATCAAAGACTGAAAACAGTATTTTAAGGACACTTCTGTGGAGGTTGTTTAAACATTTTATCTCAGCGGCCATGAGCTTTTTGGGAATAGTATGTATACGAAGCCTCGCTTTGGCGCGATCTACTAGTTAGTGTATTGTTTGATTGGGAACCGGTACGTGTTGCATCTGTGGGTTTTTTTTTTGTTTTTGGTTTTTTTTTGTCAGCTGCCTCGCAGCATGGGAAAGCGTTTGTCGGTACTTATTTGTTTGTACTGACCGCGATATCATCGTGAAGATGTATTTTAAAAACTTACTTATGGAGGCTTATCATCCGCTAGCACAATGTATGGATCTAATTGTTTAGTTTTAGCCCTACCTCGACCCGTGCTGGAGGTTGGAAATTGACCCACCTCGCTATCCTCTCAAAACATATAAGATTTTTTTAGATAGACGGAACACAATGCCTAGTGTTGTTTTCAGTCAAAATTGAAACTAAAGCTTATTTAAATGTCCGAAGAGAAAGTATGAGTTCGCTGCTTGGGTCTTTTTAGTCAACAAGCGATGTATCCGGGGTTTTTTTTATCGCTTTTAGGCTGAATTGGAGAATGAACGAAAAGTTTTGTGTTGGAAAGCAAAATTGGAGAATTATAGTTAAAGGTATTCCCAAATGGTTGATACATAGAAAACGTATATAAAAAAATAGTCTAACATTCACTGAACGATTTGCAACTTGTTTCATTAAAAAAATATTTGTTCATGTGGAGGAATTGGCATTCGATTCAGCTGTTATTCTCCAGTGACGTAACCGGGGGAATTCACCAAGTGACTGGTATCTATAGAAACCTGACGGCCATTTTGTTTTCCTCATTCCTCAGGTGAATGGAAGCAATAATACTACACGAAAACGTTTACTGTTAACCGCCGGATGCTTTTGTGTGCATACGTGGAAATCAACCCAAGTATTCCGCGGATTTGTATAAAACGACCCACATCAAACAGGCCCATTTCTAATGCAAAATCACTTTCAAACAAAACACTGCTTCTTTTTTAGGTATAACTTTTTGCAAATAATTCAAATGTCGTCCGCTGTAAGTATTTTTAAAATAATGTAGCTCCACTGACGTCATCATATCAACGTAAAAATAGCCTTCAGACGTAAACAATAAACACGTTTTTTTTAATAGTTTTTTTTAAATTTTTTTATGGCAATAAGATACTTTATTGAGGACAAACAGAACATGATATACAATGACCGACAATACACATTCACACATGAATATCAATGAGCACATACAGGGCTACGCAGTGGCTTTTTAAAAAACACACAGCAATATTAACAAACATTTTTAAACATATTTCAAGTTTGATGCCTTATTTACATACATGTGGTATAGTTCCATCGATGGTTCATTTATTACGTTGTGACACTTTTCGATGAGTTGGGAGCAAGTACTGTTTAAAAATAAATTAAACACGTTGATATAATTAAATAAATATGAACGAGTTACCTCCCTTGAAATGAACAGCATTACGTGAGAAAATGACCGAGGATGTTGAGACATGGTATCCGGCACAGTTTGTTCCGCATGTGGTTTCACTTGCCTACGTCACAGCTTAACTAACTTGTATGAAAAGTCGCAAGTTTCTAAGTGATTAAAACAAATTCTAAGCTTCAGATAAATACGGGATTTATTTTACAGATATTTTTTTGTATTATCTTTGTTTTCCAATCACTTTTAATCTGAATTAAAACCCATTTGGGAATACCTTTTACCAATGGAATTGAATCTGTTATATTTCACCACGGTACAAGCTGGGTCGACCCCGTGAGTGTCCCCTCTTATTCTTTTCTGTATATACATACACGATCTTTATGCTTCCGAGCTCCTGTGTTTATAGTAGTAAACATCCTTCGCCAAACGAAAATATTCAGAATATGTTTCATATGAACTATTAGCTATAGGCCCAAGCACACATTTAATCACGCAGGTCACAATTGTTCCAGAATAAGGCATATTTAACATTATGTGATTAATTCGTATTTATTACATTGGAAATATCAAACTGATGGATACATGTTCACAAGTAAACACTTCCAAATTATTTATAAATAGAATGTATTTTAAGAAGTTGGCAACTATCGGTGGTGGTGCTCACATGTTTTAAAAAGAAATACAATGTAGAATAAACATTGAACAATAGCAAAAATTACATTCAGAATAACCCACAACATACAACACTTTTTATGGGTTATTTTTCTATATAAAAATACACTAATTTAGTGTCAGTGCCGTCGGTAGAGAAAGATTCGCCACCTTTAATTGGGTGAAAATTCGGAGTCATTCTACCGTGAGCCATTATGGCGCATTTGGTTACAGCGCTTCTCCTGCTGGCCAGAGACATTATATCAAATAGATGCATCAGGCACAATTTATTTTTCTCAAAACATAAAAAATGTATGTCATAAAACTTATATTTCATCCCACATTTGATCTTGATTGCAGATTTACAACAATGTCGGACCTTTCAGAATTCTTGCGCGCTCGGGGTGTTGATGAAGAAAGTATTCGAAAATTGGCAGAAGAAAAGGTATTTTAAGTCGACAAATTTCAGTATATACACGATTATTATAAAACAATAAAGGAACAGTTGAAGTTATACTAAGTACATTATAATCATTTTATTTAATCTTGCAATCAACGCCTAAAGATTTCCGAATATAGCGTGAAACATTGAATTCGCTAACATGTACATTTTCTCTGCTGTCCTTTGCCAAATGTAAGATGGATGAGCTTATTGTCCAAATAATACTCCAATTTGCACAGATGTAGTCCCTTTTCTCATGATTCCATTGTCCATTTCTATCAACGAAAACCTGAATACTGAGTTTTTGTTTTCACACCTGATGACAATATAGGCATATGTATCAAAACCTTGTGTTTTATCACAAAACATGAAGTGGTTTATTGCAAGACATTCTATCACTTCTACCTATATTCTAAATATGTGGAATTCTTTTACACATAAGTTGAATGTTTTTCCACATATGTTAAATTCTTTTCCACATACTTGAATTTTTTTCACCATATCTGGAATTCTTTTTCCACATATGTGAAATGTTTTTTTCCTTGGAAAAGAATGTGAAAACAATTTCACATATGTGGGAAAGAATTCAACATATGTGGATAAGAATTTCACAATGTAAAATTAATTATTCATTTTCAACATATGTAAAATTAATTATTTATATTACATATGATCAAAAGAATTTTATTTATGTAAAAACAATTCAACATGTGTGAAGAAGAATTTGACATATGTAAAATAAACCTTAATTCAACATGTGTGGAAATCTTTTTTTATTATGTAAAATGAAAAGGTGAGTGCAACTCTTTTGTAGATAAGTGAAATAAAAGTATCCACGATCTCAACTACTGACTTCTCCTTATCTTTTGTACGTATCCAAAATAATATTTTATTTTACATACGTGAAATTATTTTCCATATATGTGAAATAGTTACGTTATGGTGTTTTATTTTACTTATGTGAAAAGAATTTCACATGTTGAAAATAATTCTACATATGTTGAAAAGAATTCTAGATATGTAAAATAAAGTTTTATCTCCATGGAAAATATAATTTTTATTTTACATATGTGAAATTCTTTTCACATAAGTAAACAACTTTTCAATATAAGTAAAAAAAGAATTTCACATGTGTGGAAAAGAATTATACACAAGTAAAATGAACGCAAAACTAATTCGACATATGTATAATAACGGTAGAAGTAATCAAAAGGATTGCTATAGTGGTTATCCAGAAATTGTATAATAACATGAATACTACTCTGGTATCGAACTAAGAATTAAACTTATTTCCAATAACACTATCGTGTTTTTCAGATAGATGTCCACGTCCTTCCATTAATGGATGACATTACGATGGAAAAATACATTACCTCCTACGGAGACAGATTAGCGGCAGTGGCTTTTTGTTTAACGAAAACAAAGGCAGGCGAAAACCAGAGCATCGTTAGCAGAAATTCACCCCTTATGGATAGACTTGTTGAGAAATCCAATCGAAGGCGACTATTGTCGAACTTGTCCTCAGCCGACCCTTCAGAGATCCCAACAAAGAAAAATCAAAATGCATCCAAATCAACCAAGAGAGTTGAGCTTGGTTGGATGCATTATGATGACCAAATCCTGTCGTATCGCCAGGTTCGGATTCAAAATGGTGGAGGTACCAGGCACGTCATCATGGAAAAGAATATGGGAAAAAGTGATATTCTTTTCCTTGGCAAATCCATTTTTTCCCCAAACGGGGTATCGAAAAAGGGCAAAATCACTGAATTTGATTTTGATGTGAAAAATTTTGCGCTCAATGATGTTGACTCACTATCCATAGGCGAAATATATAGTAAAACCAAAGTGGCCATGCTTCGTGTATACATATGCACCAGAAGGAACGTTGACGATGAACACAGTCCAACTGTAGTTGGACCAAGCGAAGCCTTTGTAGAAACGGATTGTTCAACATCAGTAAATAATTCTGCTAACACACCGTCCGCAACGGTGACATCAGAAAGAACCGTAAGTATAGATATAATAAGCTACATTAGAAATAGAATATATATATGTTTTCTGCAGAGAAAAACATATTGGCTCAGCGAGACTTGGCCATAACATATGTCCCTTTAACGTATTAATTGAGCACAATCGCGGTTATAAACGAAAATGTAGAGTCAAACAGGAATATCTCTTTATTTTTCAGTCTTAATTAAGTGAATATTTAGTGAGCTGAAATGTGCTCACATTTTGTCGACCTAAAACAAGATTGTTTTGCGCTATTTTGACGTTGACCTGTGTTAAGTGTTAAGCTATATATCAGTTTATGTTTAATTAATAAGTAACTCGCAAAATAAAGTACAAAAATGCATGCTGAGAGTTTTTCGTTCGGTGTGGTATGAGCCCAACGGACTCTTTCTTATTTTTTGTTCTAGCCGGAGGTTGATATTAAAACTATCCTGAACCAAGACCAGTCAAATCTTCAAGAAATGGAGAGTGGTCCGCAAAGAGTGTTATTGGATAATTCCCTTGCGAGAAGGCAAAGTCTTCTTCTGGTTAGTATTGTGAAGGCTTAATTACTGATAGATCATACCTCACCGATCCGTTAAAGTCAGGTACAAACATGTTGTCCCAAAGGGTCTGGTTTAGAAATTTTATAAATAAGTTCCAATGGGATCAACCGAAGTTGTGATACGATTAAGAGGCAAGGTTGCGATAAGAAGATGCGAAGATAACATACGAAGTGACCAAAATAAGTTTACTGAGCACAAATGAACTAAATGACATCAAAAAATGAGTGTGGACTGATGATAAGCTAGCCTTGTTATTACAATTTGTAGACGTGCAGTATGGTCTCCTCTAAATAATATCCAGGAATACTGCCATATTTCCATAATCGCAATCCATTATTTATCTTCAGAGTGGAAAGATTCCTGCTGCGGATGATTCGGATTCTGACAGCTTGCCCGACCTATTCAATACGGAAAGAAACAAACTTGTTCAGGTACTTCGGGTATAAAAACCATCTTATCAGGCTTTGCTCAAATAACGGATAATCACTGCATAAACCAAATTTCACCTGTCAATTTTGTAGTGGTATTCGAAATAGTATGTTTGTGTTTAATCAAAACTAAATTATTATAATATAATTATGTGTCAAAATGATAATTATAATAACAATTGAGTCTTTCTACTCTTTCGGTTTGTGAAACGTTGGAATTACACATTTTTGGAGCCGAACAGATACTACTGTTTTAGGTGTCAACACATGACAGCCAAGACTAAACTAGTACTTAATGGAACGAATAACGGCAAACATTTGTGTTATAAAAGTGATACCATTAGTCGACAAAATATACCATACACAACATATCGATTGTTCTGGGAGGTCTTTAATTACTCTTCATGTATCTATCAATAGTGCCAGAACATACCGAGGGGATCAGATGGAGGAAATACCAGTTGTTCGGTCGCTTCTGACATCCCGATCCCATCTACTTCGGGAACACCAACAGTGAGAATTGGGTTATTTTGTGTTAAACTTTTTATAAAAATAGTTGAAATTTGTACAATTTTATACATTGATAGCAATTAATACGAAGTATTATGATGACTATTGAAATCTGATTTATTTATAAAAAAGGTTTTGAAACGTCCAGCTAATTTTTATGATGCAAAACAACAAATGTTGTTATAAAACCTCTGATTTATCAAAACGTCCTGTCTATAAATTTACCTGTTTTAAACAGTTTTGATATATTTTATATTCTTTAAATTTTACAAAACAGAACAATAAATTTCTGCTCAACTTGTTTTATTCACAGAGATCCCATTATAGGTTTAATTTATTTTGAATGAATTTCTGCGATCACCTGTGTTTATTTGAATGCTCTTTTAAGTGTCACCAAGCAATATATTTATCTAAATATTATTCCCCACGTCCGCCAACGCAGCTTTCCACAAAGTTGCAATAGTTTACCCTTTACGTGTCAATGTTTTTGTATTGTCGAGACAACTCAAGATATCCCCATCAAACAGATTGATATCGTTGTTCAGATTTATATTGCTCTGCACCTTCGATGCGTTATGGACTATTGAATTAATTGCTGCTTATAATAGGTGGCTGACGGACTGGTACCAAAAACCAATCGTTAGCTATGAGTTTGAATTTAACTGCACACAAGTCGTTAGTGGTATAGTCTTGCCAGGGTTTCTTTTTGTCAGATTCATTGGTGTTTATAATATGGAGGAAGTTTATCAAAATTTGCAGATAGTCATTTCGTGTTTGTTTCAGATATCTTTTAATTCAAGAAGTCGCTTGAGCTTAAGCAGAGGGGTCAATGAACGAATCAATCGGTACTTGTAGTTTTTTGTTTTCAAATGATTTTAAGTAGATTAAATATTTCAACTCGACTGGTATTTTAGTCTGCTTCAAGTTACACAAACAACAAAAAAGAAGTCTTAGGAAAGTTTATAAGAAATCGCTTTGGGGGCTAGTTACCTTGGTTTTACACCTGTCGCTCGATTCATAAGACTCCCTGTTAGAATTTGGCTCATGTATCTTTATTACTGTAACTATATCTGAAAGTATTATTAAGATCTTGTTTATACTGTGAAGGAATTATAAAATATTCTTATACGGAATTTGAATTAAATATTAGTTTCTTTATAATTGTTGCAGGTCTTACCTAAATTTGTTCGAAAACGAAGTGCTGAGTATTTCAGATTCGGAAGAGGAGATAGAGTTTGCGAAAGAAAACATTGACGAGAACATTAGGTATAAAATGAAAAATGTTATTTTTACAAATAATTCGCTAATATTAGCAAAAGCTATTGTCTTGAAAAGCGGAAGTTTCTGCAATCTTGGTATTTCATTTAACATTACCCTTAGATTAGACAGCATGATTGACACAAACGTGTTTTTTTTCAGGGCACCTAGCTTTATTGATGTTTTGCTTACTTTAAAATCACAACTAACGTCAGACCGTAGCAATCGTTTCAATATCAGTCGAACTGATGTTATGGACGGAACAAGACGGGCCATTCAAAGAAAGTCATTTAATCCTGCATACAAGATGTCGGTGAAATTCACGGATGACTTTGGTAACTCAGAAGGTGCAATTGATCAGGGAGGACCTAAAAGAGAGCTGCTAAGACTGTTGATGCGCCATATTCAGACAATGAGAATATTTGAAGGGCCAGCAAATGAAAGACTATTAGCATTAAATTCATCAGGTAATGAATCCATAACATATTATCAAAATCTACTGGTGTATGGCAAGCCGTTTTATCACTTCTACCTTTATTCTACATATGTCGAATAACTTTTGCTATTATTTTACTTATGTATAATTCTTTTCCACATATGCGAAATTCTTTCGCACATATGTAGAATAAAGTCATTTATTTTACATATCTGGAAAAGAATTGACATATGTGGAAAAGATTTCAACATATGTAGAATAAAGTCAACACAGTTCTGTTAATGACTTATAACTACACTATTTCTGTCTATACATGTGCATATGACTAAAGGAAGACGAATTTAGCGATGAAGCGAAATACTAGACATTTTACTGCGGATATGACACATGCAACTCCCATATCAGTGAAATAACCTCGACCTCCGCGTTAAACCTTTTTTAATCGTTGAATAGCTACAAAAACAAGAAGCGGTTGTGCAAAAACACGTAGCGGTTTACTAGGCCTTTTCCCGAATGCTTTTATTTTCAGCACTCTCGGAAGGTTTGTACAGAGACGTTGGGGTGGTAATTGCTCTTTCAATTATCCATGGAGGCCCTCCCCCGCGATTTATGTCTGAACTCATGTACCAGTCCTTGGTTACTGATCACAGACAGCTAAAGCCGACTTTGATTGACATACACGACACTGATTTGAAAGCGCCGATTCAAGAGGTAAACTGGAATACTCTTTTTTACAATTGTCTAATGAGGTACTTATTCCTAAAGGCTAAACTTAATTATTAGTCGGTGACCTATGTAATTCACACAATCAAAAGGCTATTCGGGCATAAATTTGTTAATTTCTCTGCCTTTTTTTCAGATATGATCTATTTCTCCAGTGTGAGTTAAGGTTTGCAAATCTGGTTATCAACAGTTTATACATTTACTTAACTGTGTAGCAGAAATAAAAAAGCCCCGGTCCTATTTCTACCTTGCTTTTTATAACATTTTTTTCATTGCATGTAATAGTTTGAATGGTTATGAGCCGAATGGCCAGAACAAATTTCGAAATCGTAATTATCATTTTATTTTCTGTATTGTATCATGTTTATCCATTAGGTTTTACATAATGGTTAAGAAACAGCTTAACACTCAAGTAAGTCTTATGAACTGTCGGTTGAAACAAAAGTGTATTGTGCTTTTTAAGGCGTACATGCTTTCAATTGTATATTCAACTAAGTTCTTCAATAAATATCTTATGACTTGTGAAAAAAGTGGTTCATAAATCCCAGCACTGCATTTGTTGTAGCTGTATCCCATCCTTCGACAGTTGTGTAAATATAAAAACAATTGATTGTCGATAGATTGTATATGCTTAATGGAATATGGTTCTGTCTTAAATAACAAATCCTGTCTCTGCATCTGGCTTTTGCTGCTCTGTGCCTTGCGATAGTCGGCCTAGTTGTGACACTTATGCGAGGGTTTATGAGTTAAACTATCTCAAATCAAATCAAATCAAATAAACTTTATTTGATGTCGGGGTTCCAAAGATTAACATTCACCTGTTGGTGTAGTATTCACTCATCCATTTTCGACCATGCATGTGTATTTTGTCAAGCACGGTTGTAATGTGTTCTTTGTTGATGTTATATACTTATATACCACTTACTTTGTCTGTCTTATCCTACCTCCTTTTCGTATGTTTTAGACTTAGTGCTAATTTCAATCATACCTGCTGACTTAAGATAACCTCTCCGCAATAGGGAATACTTATACATTCCAACTGTTCTCCAACCTCCATGGTCCAATTTAGTGGTATCCCACTGGAGCTTATAACCTTAACACTCCAGACTTTTCTTTTCATTTGTCATTTGTTTTCCATCATTAAAAGAATATATAGCATTGTAGAAGTCTAGACTTTCTTATGTCATAATTGCAACTCCTAAATTAATGTTATTGTTTGTATATTGATTGAGGGTCAGTTCTTGTGAACTTTTACATCTCAGAGGAGCAATGTAAATCTAAAAACATGTTGGATGTAAGTATACAAATCAAATCAATATAATGCTGGAGACAGATGTTATTATTTTGATAGCCCATGAAATGTACTATACCACATGTTAGTATTATATATGTGCATTTTATTGATAATTTTATTATTTTGGTAGCTCATTGCCTGTACTACCTTAGAGGAGATTGAGAACTGGATGAATTTGGATGGCAGATACAACCTTCTATTTGTGTCGGGTTGTGTGAGACCTATACATTCAATGGCCGACAAGGACCGACTTGTTACAGATCTTGTACGTTTCATTGTGTTAGGAAGAAGTTTAGAAGGGCGTTTACAGTAAGTTTGTGTCAAGGTTTCATGATATTTTGAACTGTACGTAAGTGTTATCAGTGTGTGAGTGATTGACATACAATAGTAGACTGTAGGTTGTTTGTTGATTGGCAGCAGATAGTTTCAATATAAGGCAAGTATTTTTAATATATTTGGTAAGCTTATTGGTGACAGCGGATCGCCATAACTTTGATAAGATTTCCTCCGATTTTCGAACAGCTAAAGTTTTGTCAATCAGTAGATCACATTCCCTTAATTGGATTTCCACCTAAAGTATCGAATAACTTTTCTATAAAAGATAATTATCTATAAAACCCCTGGAAAACACCAGTGTATAATTGGTGACGAATCAAGTAGAGTGTCGTTTGCGTCCCTGAACCAAAGGAATTATTTTATTTATTGTTTTTCAGGCTTCAATCAGGATTTGAGACACTTGGTCTATTCGCAGCCATGAAGCTCAATCCACAGATTTTCCGAGAGCTTTTCGTATTTGATGCCGATGCAAAACTTACTTCCGGTGCAGTGGAAGCTATATTCCATGACATCAAATATTCTCCAAAAGGAAGCAATAAAAGGTCAATTGAGGAGAAAGTCATTAGCTATTGGCGGGACATGTTGATAGATGTCGAAGGTATATTTGTCTTCAATTAAGACAGGAAAATCTTGTTGTCCACTGTTAACACTTAGCAGAAAGTTCATTTCCTTTTTACCAACTGATTTAAGGGGTTGCATTGTGAATAGATACTGATGGATTATATGCCTGGGGATAATTAAGTTTGAGGCTATTCTGTCGTTAATATTACACATGCCGCAATTAAAATAACCATTATTTCAACCAAACTTAGCAGTGTAGAAACAAAATATTCTAGTTGTTGGGCAATTAAAAAATGAAATTATTTTCGACAGTAATAATGTGTTGCATCAGAATCAGATTTGAAGGGGTGTCATAGAATTAAAAAGTCCAGCATTTGAAAAAGTAACTGGATAATGATAAAACAGTATATACATACTCTTTATTTTCAGAGGAGCAAACTGACGGAATGGTAACACTGCATGACATACTTGTGTTTGCTACGGGGTCAGATGTTGTTCCTCCATTAGGGTTTGATCCCCTGCCGTCAACTGCATTCCGACATGAGCAATACCCAACAGCAAATACATGTGGACTCATTCTGAATCTGCCGCTTGTTCCATCAGCATATAATGACTTTAAGGCAAACATGCTCTTTGGTATTGCCAATTCTCCTGGTTTTGGTATGGCTTGATTTTGGCCATGTGTCAGAAGTTGATACTAGGAAACTCCTAGTTCCGAGTCAGAGAGATTTGTTCTATAGTAAGTGTGTAGAGTTTTTTTCATATATGTCACAGATGAAGCAAAGTTCAGTTATTTAATCTGTTGACAAAACATTCAATTGGGTTTACAAGAACTGCTGAAACATAGTTGTTTTTTTATATATTATTTTACTAACACATCACTTTGTTGAATGCGAACAAGTTGAATGATAATATTAATCCCTCATAAACTCATCGGGAAAAGACTGGCATATACTGCTCGTGCTCCTCGAAAAGATCTTCTTTAAAACTTTTGGTCAATTGAAAGAAATGTTCTTATTTTGTTTTTGTTCTAGAAGAACAATTATATACGATACCTCTGCTTTCCCGGTATCCAGCTTCTTATAACTTGAGGACAGTGTATTCACTTTTAGTGCTAGGTTGACTTTATTTGTTAAATATCAGATTGTTTGCACCTTACGTCAATTTGTTTTAAGTATATGTGTAAATCTTTTCACATGTCATCTTAAGTACATTGTCTTGGTGTCCCAGTTTCAAGGGAGAGCCGTAAGCGATCCTTTCATTTGATTTGAAGACAATTTGGGTCAGTTCAGGTTACGTCAGGAAGTCAGAGTATTTGTCCTGGTAATCGTTCAGGTACCTTACTTTTTAACATGCTATCTGATCGTGAATAAAGGTCATTGGTTTTAACAATATAAGATTGTTTCAGACATCTATTTAGGTATCAAACCAATTATTGTGTCAAACATCTCTATAGTATCAAACCAAATATTGTATCAGACGTCTCTTTGCGTATCAAACCAAGGATTGCATGAGACATGTCTGTACGTATCAAACCAAGGATTGTATCAGACATCTCTATGCGTATCAAACCAAGGATTGCATCAGACATATCCGTAGGTATCAAACCAAGGATGGCATCAGACATATCTGTATATATCAAACCAAGGATTGTATCAGACATCTCTATACATATCAAACCAAGGGTTGTATCAGACATATCTGTACATATCAAACCAAGGATTGTATCAGACATCTCTATACATATCAAACCAAGGATTGTATCAGACATATCTGTATGTATGAAACCAAGGGTTGTATCAGACATCTCTATACATATCAAACCAAGGATTGTATAAGACATCTCTATGCGTATCAAACCAAGGATTGCATCAGACATATCTGTACGTATCAAACCAAGGATTGCATCAGACATATCTGTACGTATCAAACCAAGGGTATAAGACATCTCTATGCGTATCAAACCAAGGATTGCATCAGACATATCTGTGCGTATCAAACCAAGGATTGCATCAGACATATCTTTACGTATCAAACCAAGGATTGCATCAGACATATCTGTACGTATCAAACCAAGGGTATCAGACATATCTGTACATATCAAACCAAGGATTGCATCAGACATATCTGTGCGTATCAAACCAAGGATTGCATCAGACATATCTGTACGTATCAAACCAAGGATTGTATCAGACATCTCTATACGTATCAAACCAAGGATTGCATCAGACATCTCTGTACGTATCAAACCAAGGATTGCATCAGACATATCTGTACGTATCAAACCAAGGATTGCATCAGACATATCTGTACGTAT
>JARFOD010016654.1:29580-41862 GCA_031763545.1 Mopalia muscosa
CAAACCAAGGGTATCAGACATCTCTATAGTATCAAACCAAAGATTGTATCACACATCTCTAGCATGTTGTTGGAGAAAAGGATGCGGTTTGAAGAAATGGTATTCCTTGGAAAAACCATATTTTTTCCAGATGGGAAATCAAAGAAAGGAAATATAGAAGAATTTGAGTTAAGTATTAAGGATTTTGCCTAAATAAAATTGGTGAGTTATCACTATCAGATCTGTATGAAAAAAGCAAGGTCGGAATGCCTCGGTTATTCGAATTTTCTTAAACAGCTTAAAACAAGCCAAATGAGATATTTCGCATTTTAAACGGATTTTTATACACGAATTTTAGCAGTTAAAACAGGAACTTTAAACGCAGAACTATTGCAGGTATGAAACAGAATGATTACATAGCTTTAAAATATTTCCGTTTATTGTGAAAATACGGTTTACAAGAATTGTACAAAACGCCGAGTAGGCCTATATTTTGCCGAGTCATTATAGAGACTGTGAGAAATGATAAATCTGGGTTTGGGTTTGTTCGGCAACCAATAGAGCCACAAAGGGTGTTTGGTTGATTATAATGGGTTTTAATCATATCATGTTATTGTGTGTCATGTTACTATTCCCCGAAAATTGGCGAAGAAAAATACACGTAACTGATGATATGGCGCGTAAACGAGAGCATTCGTTAAGTCAGTATACGCTAAATACGAAAAATTAACGGTGTTTATAACTGCAGCCTGACCTCGGACCGTAGAAAGAGATAGAGATCTAAGTTTTCCGCAAAAGTCTGTGCCAGTTGAACATCGCTCCTGTGCATAACTGTTATACATGCCTCATATACATCGGGGTCACAGTGTATTGTGGAGCGAAATTGACACTCTTCCGCAAAAATATTCACATCATCTTCTGAAACTGGCCAAAGCTGATCCTCGGCATTCCACAAACTAGGCATAGAGTACATTTTAATTGGCTGTCCGCTCGGCACTCGATGGTTTTTCGAGGGCCGAATTCTATGCGAGTTCCAGACGTGTGCGACGCTGTCGAGTTCATCCTGAAATAACAACAATTAATGCAATTCTTTTATAGTAACAGTAGTGGCAGACGACCATTGGTCATATTTATTTTCATAAGATACAACAAAATGTAATTTTCCGTTCTACTGTTACCTTCTCCCTCCCCACCCCAACCCTCACCTTTTTTTTTACGTTAGCCTTTGATCCAGAAGTTACTGATAGCAGTTGGAGTAGGCTATTACTTGAATTAGATGCCTGCAAACAAATTATCAATTCATTTGCAATACATGTAAATTTAATCCGAACATCAGTAATTTGAACTTTGGCCTTAAAATGGAACTCCGGCCAAAAAGTCGCCCAGACAAAAGAAAAGGATAACAAAGTTAGCAATCCAATTAAAATGAGATCTCAAAAACGATCTCAAACGATTTGTTTGTCGCTAGATTGAGATCTAACGCACTCACCCCACCTACCATGTAGATTGGTTTCTTAAATTAACCAACCACAGAGCTTCTTCTCAATTTTGGTTTGTAAAAGAAGATTTCCGGCAACGAACCGAAGTTTACAGAAAGCGTATTTTTATATGATCAACGGATACATGGACGCACAATCAACCCGCACCATTCAATTAATAAACTTTGAGTGGAATTGAATTTTCCCCTGTTTTCATGGAACGTCAACACAGAAGAAAACTTCTGCTTGTTTTGGTTGAAATTGGTGTTTACCATGACCATGATGTTATCTGTGTGTTTATAAGACAAATGAAAGTGACCTTTTGTGCACCCCACAGAGTGTCTGCGCTTGCTCTCAATATAGCGAGAACCAATGCAATGTATAAATTTATTTGGTTAAGGGATATAGCTGCTAGACCTAATTCAATTTCGCCGTCTTCTTCATCAAAAATTCTGTTGATAATTTTATGGCGAACATTGGGTATTAAAGGTACGTGTGAAGACCATTACTTAAAAATAATAGGGAAGGATACATTTAGAGTGAGATATGTAAATTTAATCACGAAATGTCGAAAACTTTTGTGAAGGACATGGGGTAGAACATATATACAAGAAATTGATCTGCATCTCTGTACCAGTGTAATTGCTTTTAGCAATATACATGAAGTTTCATTGTCATTTTTACAAAATTGTAGGAGAAGTTGCATTGGCACATAGGGCCTGAGTTCCAATTTATTTCGGTTGGCATATGACAACTTTGTCAGGTCAACCAAAAGCTTCGCGACATAACTTGGTCATCATACAATAATTGAGTGCAAATTTCATCGAGATGGGACAATTTTAAAAGACGCCGGACACACAGACACAGGCCCAATCTGTTTTGTCGCTAGGTTCCATGTATAAACAGTTTAGGCCTACTGAGGATATTATCCATTACTTACCTGCAACAAAGGTAAGAAGCAGAAGCGCATTAAATTCTTGTCCAAAAAGTCACCACTAAAATACCCCCTTTCTGACATGTCGCGAAAATTCTCCAACCAAAAATGAACACATTCTTTTCTGAGAAAGCCCCACCACCCCTCAATTCTTTGGTTAGCTGTGCTAGCTCCTTCTAAATAAGACATCTCTGGAGTATCTGTGCCATTCCGATGGAGAAATTTCTGAAAATCACGGATACGTACGTTTTCAGTGCCAAAATCTCCTCTTACGATTCGTGGACAACCTTGGCATTCTTGAATCGCTTCGATGAAATACCCACCAACTAGCTTGGAATTGTTATTTGTATAATAAGCCTTCAACCACACAATTTTCCTGGAAAAGCCGCATATACAGCCATGTCCGAAGGGCTTCAATTGGTCATACCCATCAAGGTGTCAGATATAATTTGGACCCGGTGCATAGTACTCTCGTCGCCGTAATCTCCTGCCCCTTCGCAAATCTACTCCATATGGATCAAGTTGTCGAAGCAGATTTCTGATGTCTTCCATACGCACTTTTAATCCCATTTCCCTGCATTTGGTATACATAATTCTATACCCATGTAGCTGTCCAGATTCTTGTAGTTGAGACTGAATAAAGTTGACAATTTCCACAGGATTACTGTAGTCTCTCCTAGTTAGACCATTAACTTTTCGAATTCTCTTTATTTGTCTGTGTGATAATGTTATACCATGTTCCTGATTAAGTAGTAATTGTAACTCTCAGTCTGTTAGTCCAAGAGGAAAATAACCTTTGATTAAGTCACGGATTTGCTTTGACATCTTTAACAACTGCTAAAATAGAATAGAACAAAAACATAAATAGCTATCTGACTGCCTTCCCTAGTGACTGACTAGGCCTACTGCTTCAAACAGGACCAGCACTCTACAACTAACGATCAAATTTGCTTCTATCGGGTAAAAACAGGCAATTGGGCTGTTTAAAAATACGTACACAGTTTGAGCAACAAAATGGCGGAAAACTGATACAGGTAAGTCTTTATAACGAGATACTAAGTCTTTCTAACTAGATACTTAGTCTTTATAACGAGCTACTAAGTCTTTATAACGAGATACTAAGTCTTTATAGCGAGATACTAAGTCTTTATAACGAGATACTAAGTCTTTATAACGAGATACTAAGTCTTTATAAATAGATACTAAGTCTTTATAAATAGATACTAAGTCGTTCTAACTAGATACTAAGTCTTTCTAACTAGACACTAAGTCTTTGTAAATAGATGCTAAGTCTTTCTAACTAGATACTAAGTCTTTCTAACGAGATACTAAGTCGTTATAACTAGATACTAAGTCTTTATAACGAGATATACTAAGTCTTTATAACTAGATACTAGTCTTTATAACTAGATACTAAGTCGTTATAACGAGATACTGGGTCTTTATAACTAGATACTAAGTCGTTATAAGATATACTAAGTCGGTATAAAGAGATACTAAGTCTTTGTAACTAGATACTAAGTCGTTATAACGAGATACTAAGTCGTTATAACGAGATACTGACTCGCTATAACGAGGTCTTGGCTTACATTCTATAATTTTATATAAAAAAAGCCGATGAAAGCTCTAATTTGTACAACTGAAATTAGCAACATTAACTTATAAAAATTGTTCACATGTCATAAAATACAGCTGTGCGAAAATACCGTTAAACATTATCTATAACTTCGCTTTTTAAAAATATATTTGGAATGAGAGCCGTGACCTTCTTGATGAGAGGCAATCAACGTGTCCAATGTTGTTGCATGTGTGTTTCTGAAACATGCGTTATTTATATATGTTTTACAGATATCAGTGGGTGCATTGGCTATACATGCACATCGACACATTACGGCATATTATAACAAACTCAGTATATGATTTTACCCACTCTTTTAGTCCACAAGTATAAAATATGGCCGCTTAAATCCTGTTATTTCATTGGTTGAATAACTCGTTCAAACGAGTTAATAAGTCGTTCAAACGAGTTAATAAGTCGTTCAAACGAGTTAATAAGTCGTTCAAACGAGTTATTATGTGGTTCAAACGAGTTAATGAACACCAAATTTATTATTTTCCATGTCATTTTGACCGGAATTTTTTTCCCCATGTCCCTTTTACGGCTCCGTACATTTCTGTATTGCATTTAATACAATAATAAATTGGCAGTCCTCGGCCACCATATACAAGATCTTAAACTATTTCTAGAAGGAGAGCTTTTTAAAACCGCATCATAATATAGGTCTGAGTACTATTTCTATTCAATTTATAATTCGCGACCTCAGCATAAAGAGTCGTGATCTCAACATAAAAAATCGTGATCTCGAGTTTATTTATCCTTTTTTTAAACTGTTACCTGGCGCCAATAGGCTTCCGTATGAATCAAATATAAAAATCTCGGACCGTCAAAATTTATTTTGTATGAATAAAAATTATTTTCTTGGACAGAATTAGTACTTCTTGTACAACGTTAAAAATATTATTGTTTTTTGTTACTATGAGTAAAATATTTACATTTTGGACTTAAATTTAAATAAACGGTACATCGAAGCAGGATTAGTAGGCGCACACGCTTCCACTAAGCCACGGTCGCAGGCCAACTGGTCACAGAAAATATGAACTTAAACAATATATCTGTTGAAATTATCAGTGATTTTTAAGTAAAAATGAAAGCTATTTTGAAATAATTTTAATTTAAGTCCAACGTGAACCTATCGGGAATTTTAAATTGGTTTAAAATATGTGTCTTTCCTATAAACAAATATTTATATTCTGTGTCAGCCGTCCTGCATGTAAAGCCAGATGTCTCCACTACGATCGTCAGGCGGTGGAGGCTTTTACTTTTCTCTTTCACTACATTCAATACATATTGATATATATTATCATATAATATAAGTCTGAAACTTTATTTTCTCATTTACCCTCCTCTTTTATAATGCAGCAGCATACAACAAATGTTTGATCATGTTGTCCATGTGGACAGAGAAACGCCGCGTTGAACATCGTGAAACAAAAGTTGGGTTTTGCTGTGCAAAAAAAGTTGAATCGTTCGACAAGCCTTCACATTACTTTGAAGGTATTAAGGGTGTGCTTTCACCTGACATGGGCGCTTTGACCCACTCGAAGACATGCATCGTGCAATATGACGTGGAATGCAGATTTACAATGTTGGACGACACAACATGAAGATTGGTTTGATTTTGTCGAGTATCTCAGAACACAAACACCACCAAACCAACCAGATCGACTGTTAGATTGGGGTTTTACGCCAGACTGTGAGGTACTCCAAACATTCGCTCAGACAACCAATTAGACACATAGAACGCTCCCTCCAACAAACAGTTCGGCTGTTTAAATCTAGGCCTATCGGTACTTCAATAAAGCTTGAAGCAACAACGTTCCTACGCTCATACCATACAGCGATTTTTAAAAATATATATAAACTGTCATTTAACCATGCATGGACAGTTCATAGTAAATATATGTAAAAATCGCTGCCTATTGGAGCGTACAACGTTCCCTGAAATAGCGAGATGTGCTGGATGTTTCAACAATAATGAAACAATAAAATCATCCATGGCAGATACGGTCCAATTGTGTCATACGTGTTATTTATATAACAAGTATAGGCATACATGGGAAGGCAATATACAATGAAGTAATGCAATACGTACCAACATGTTTCTTGTAGATCCCATCAGACAAACTGTATATCACATGATGAAGACCTTCAGTTGACAACACGACACAGCTCGTATATACAGCTTAACTCCGTTTGCCATCAAATATTCAGTCGTGTGACTGGCTAAAATGAAATTCGGGCGGATGGAAACTAATTTCTGGCCGTGTAGAAATGAATTTCGGGGCAGGTATAAATGAATTTTGGGGCGGGTGAAAACTAATTTAGGGGCGGGTGGAAATGAATTTTGGGGCGGGTGGAAATGAATTTTGGGGCGGGTAGAAACCAATTTCGGGACAGGTGGAAATTAATTTCGGGGCAGGTAGAAATGAATTTCGGGGCGGGTAGAAACTAATTTCGGGGCGGGTAGAAAATAATTTAGGGCCGGGTGGAAACGAATTTCGGGCCGCATATAAATTAATTTCGGGGCGGGTATAAACTAATTTAGGGGCGGGTGATAATTAATTTCGGGACGGGTAGAAATGAAATTAGGGCCGTGTGGAAATGAATTTCGGGCCGGGTAGAAATGAATTTAGGGCCGTGTGGAAATTAATTTTGAGGCGGGCATTCTAGACACGGACGGCTGACTCAGGCCGTATATGTCACCATTCGATAGTTGAAAACTACCAGTAGCATAATAACGCAGAGTACACAGTACTTGTAGACTGGCCAGTATTGCGTTACATCGTTTCGTCAAATGGGAGATTTCAGCTCTAACCATATCTATGACATATAATGTGACTTGACGCGGCATTCTATACCTTTCAAGAAACTCTGTATCTCCTAAATCGTCCAGTGGGTTCGCCTGGTCCCTGAATACCCTTTCCCTGTCCAAATTCCTCCCATTTACTAAACCTTGTAGCAGGAGAAAAGCCATATTTGAACGCAAAAAACACGTGGCCGAGCACCGTGTAAGTGTCTGTTAAAGATAAGAGGACGTTAAGGGAGATCAGTAGTACCCGTAACTTACGATGCAATTTAAGAGAATGTTAAGAGAGGTCATAATTTAATAGTGCTTCGTGAATACCACCAGTTAGGCAAAGAGGACTCTACGTGCAGCCTAAGTGCTTCTTTGGACTCAAGAGGGCTTCGTGAATAAGGCCCCTGGCATTAAGATCACCAGCTATTAAAACTTTACCTAACACTGAAAAGTGCTTGATGTCACATTGGAGCATATCAAATAGATTGTCCCTGTTGATATTGTAGTAGCTGGAGTTATCTGGTGGCATGTAAACACCACATATATAAATGTCAGCATTGCTTTGAAAAAATGAGCCACTTAGTTTGAAATATAGACCAATCCGACTGTTTTATACACTTTATACCATTAGGTATTTCACCCTTTTTTATGTACATATGTTTATTGCTATCATATATTCTAGTCAGCATTAGTATAACTAAAAGGAACTCCCAATAATTTAAAATTACCGGAGCAATTATCTAGTTTGAATTTTGTCCCAAGGTTGTAGGGATCATCATGTAAACAAATAGTATCAAAAAACCTTTTCAAAATGTATTTAACCCGGAATTTTATGGAACTCAAGAATATCATATAGCAGTCTTTTATTATCGCCCATGAACCTATTTCTAATAAAAGTTTTTTAATCTTTGTGGTTATTTTTTTCTAGATACAAGCTTGAGTTTCTCTGCAATATATGCTGAAGTAAACTTATATTGTACATTCAATAAATTACTTGGTCTCCATTTTTTATATAAACTGGCGAGGCTTGTCTCTCTTTGGTAGGCATGTCATCAGGCCATGTCTTTGCATATTTGACGTTTTAGTCGATCTGAAGCCATAATTGATACTTTTAACTAGAACGGTTCCCATATCATGCAAAAAAAAAATGGAAAAACTCTGAGCTATATCCATCATTGCCTGGGGTTTTATTATGTTTCGGGAAATCCCCCAAATTTAAACTTTCTAAATTGTCTTCAATTAAAGATACTTCTGGTCTCTTGTACAACTTCTGATAGAAATTTCTGACCTCTACAAGTTGATCGTTTATAGTTTCTTTTTCTTTTTGGATGAAGGGGATTATCTTGTTAACGAAATTTCGTTTTTCCAAGTCACAGAAATATTTTGTGGATTTCTCTCTTTCCTGCAGCCACTTCGCCTTTGACATAATTATTGTACCTTCAATTTTTTTTCCTTCATAAAAGTTCTAATTCTTTCTTTCTCAATTCTAGTTGTGACGAAAAGGTTTGAGTATCATTTTGTAAATTTTGCAGATCTTCAATTGAGGCAATTAATTTAGATTTTGTTTGCTCGGTTTCTCTTTTTCGTCTAGCCCAAAATTCTATTGTCCTTCCCCTTATTTCCAGTGAAAGTGTATAGAAAAAAATATTGTTTCTAGATCTGGATCTTCTTCTAAATCTGTATTATGATCAAGGTCTGAGTATTGTTTCACCACTGTTAGTACAGTGTTTTTGAGAGTTTTCGTATATTCAACATTTGAAAGTAGGGAATTATTAAGCTTCCAGACGCCTTTGCCTGTGACAAAATCTTTCAATTTGCATTCCAGTATAACTATCGAATGCTCTGTTCTATAACCCGGTTTGTCACTTACAAAGGTCAGAAACTTCTCATTTGTAAAAAAAAGTAGTCGAGTCAGTTCTGTTTAAATGTTTTTTTTTGTCTCCAAGTATGGAATTTTTTATCACCATACAAAATTCTTAACACATCTACCAAGCATTCGACCCTGTGAGGGAGCGGGTGGGTCATGGCCCTGCAGAATACTCCCTCGGCTTCCTCGGTCGATCGTAAAAGGCGAGAAAAGAGGTTGCTTTCTGTTACCCTGGTGTTCGCAGAGCTAAAGGGTAACATTAAGTAGATTTGTTTGTGATGTCCTGTATTTCTGTCCGTCGTCATAATACCCTTGAGCACGACGTTAAACACCAATCAAACAAACAAACAAACTTAAAACATTAATCAGCTCACAAAGCCTTATTTATCCTCCCCCTATAAGGGATAAACATGGTTCATCGGTGTCCTCAATTGTGAACACACAGATAGAACATGAAGGTATAGTAGAAGTAACAGCTCGCTGATTGAGGCTGTGCTAGACTATCCCACTGTTGTTTTGAAAGGTGAATAAATTTAACTGCCAGCTGTATTGATGCTCAATCATCAGTCCCAAAGGAAAGAGGCACGAGATATATATTCTCAGTTTTGTCAGAGGGCAAGACCCTATATGCGCAAAACAAATGCACCAAAGAGCATTGATTTGTTTTTATGCACATCTACACAATTCATGTAAGATACTCAAATAAAAGTGACAATTAGTTTCGTAAATATGATTTAAAAATATTATTCTGTGAAAGCAGTTCTTCAGTTTTTTGTCCGTTTACACATATTGTCACATTAGAATGATTTCACTCAATTTGCACATTGTTTCTTACTTGAATGATCTATTATATTTTATGGGTTAACAGTGCGACGGTGACCTTTAGACCTTTTTACTTAGTCACATTGGGAAATATTCTAAAATTTGTAAATTCATCACTAAAAAGTTAGTTTCAATAACTTCTGCATTTTGGATAAAGATAAATTATAGATACACAGTGAAATAGATTGAATTGTGTTCTTACTTAAATACCTCTTTGCCGGCGGTTAAATCAGTCCAGAGATATTTTAGTTATAAAAAGCAGTAGTCTTATGTTTCCTTTGATTGCTCTTAATGTTTTTGGATTGTTAAAGTATACACTATTTCCACCTCTAGAGCTAACTGAAACACCATTAGAACCAGCCTAATAAAAAGATTATTGCACCACAAATTATTTTGTTTATCTGACACTAGGAGAAACAAACACTTGCACCAAGTGAGGCTTTGGTTCTCGTTACTGCATAGTATGATTTATTTTAACACCAGGTTGACCTTCCTTTCAAAATTGCGGGTTAATCACTATAACCTCCATACCTGGCATATAAAAGGCAACAAGAAAATGGGGAGGGTAAGCTAGCCCTGTTAACATGACAGTGAGGATTTCCCCTCACAGTCATGCTGTGTTGTCATCCTGCATACTAACTGCGTAAGCAGGGGTCACAATCCATACAGGAAAATCTTTAAAATAAAGCAAAATCCAATGATAATGTCCCATTTATCCCCGTCATCTTCTTCCTCCGGCACATAAGTGGGATGTACACCACTTTTTATCTGCTCCAGCCGGTCAGCTCGAAATCGCCCTGCACTTGACCAAGCTGTTCGAATTTATAAATGTACGAATTCGGATTGCATGGTGAAGTGCTGGATGATTTTGAGCAGGTTGACAGACCTGAGCGAATAACAAGTGGCGTACATCGCGCCTACGTGCCAGGTAAAGTATGTAAGGTAGAAAGCGGGGATAAATGGGACATTATCATTGGATTTGAATTTATTTACAATGCCCAAACATTATCTACCTGTAAGAAACGTGGCGACCCATTTACGCAGTAAGTATGCGGGATGACAAGCCAGCACGACTGTGAGGGAAAATCTTCACTGTCATGTTGAGGGCTAGGGTAAGCTAGATCATGTAGATGTATTTAGAACTAGCTTGGACATAAGTAATCAAATACGGATTCAATATTATTTGTGATTCAGCGGCAGGCCTTATCCCAAACGTTTTCGTTCGCAACAGCGTCGTATGTATTATTGACTGTATATTTCGACGGGAAACATGTTCGCATCCATAGCCGCTACAGCTATACGTATATACCGGTGGCGGTAGTAGAAATTTGACAGCTGCTGCTGTTGTTGTCGAACTAAAAAGAAACTGCTAAGTCACTGTCATTAATACCGGCCATGCAATGATCGACATAATCACAACATCTTTGGCAGACAATGCTGACAGTGGCGAACGAAATTTAAAAATCGAAATTGACCACATTAAAAAAAAGGAAAAGGAAACTGTTCATGCCTACCAATGGGCGCCGCCATATTGGTATCATAATCTCACTTTCAGCGTGACTACACGCTCTTTCGTTAAGGGACCCTGTACAAATATCGTACGAAACAAGTCTGCTTAACTAAAAATTCACATTTTTATCTTACATGACGGATAGGACACTTAATTACCGGCAGCTGGAAAACTCCCATGTGTTAATTACGTATATCGGGGTACTATTCACCTACTGCATATTATACTGCCAAGACAAATGTCAGAATTATTTGTTTAAAAAGCAAACACATATAGTCCAATAGTATAAAAGCAATATATAGTCCTAAAATACTTTTTTCTCGATAATTCTTTTTTTTTAACAGTATGTAAACCTATATATAAGCTCGAAAAAGAGCTGAATTGTTTGCTATTCAGAACACGAATGATCCATCTATTATATATACAAGGACGACCGGTACCGAACCCAGGACATTTGCCCCTAGGACAATTGCCCATCTATTGCCCTTGGACATTTGCCCCTTATAATGTATTTATGTTGCATGTTCTTTTGATTATAAGAATAAGTTATTTGTGGAAAGACAGCACGCTGGAGAGTTAACATATTTAATTTTTTTTATTATTTCAATATAAGAAGATTTTTTTTTTATGTCCTGCATTTAACGAAGTAATAATATGAGAATTCCAGTTAGAAGTTATTGAATTTCAAGTGTGAAAATTGTGATTCAGTTTGTTGCAAGAAAATATAAACAACTGTCAGCATCCTGCTGGTATCCAATTAATGTGTCAAGCGAGTGTGTAGGGCCTATTGTGTTGCTGGAATTCGTGCAAGGCTTGTTCAGACACCCGCCGTGTAGGATTAACATGCAGCTGGATGGTTGTTGTCCTATTTCTAGCACTTTATTTTTTGTCAAAAGCTCCGAAGGGTGGTCACAGTGACGGTAGGCCGCTAAAAGCGGACATCCCATTTTTCAAACGACAATGATAGAACGAACACCTATCCTCAAATTGTCCCCACACTCAGATAACAGTACAATACATCAAAATGTACAAATATATATATGTTGGGTTATCATTCATTAGTAAGTTATCAAACCTCTCCATAATCGAATTTATTTACATATATAGCAAATGTCTGAGCACCACCAGTACCGTACTAGTTTATACGTTACGTTAAAACGTATATATATTTCTAAAAGCAATCACACTGGCACAGGGATGTAGATCAATTAAAATCGAAAAGTCATCTTATGTTCTAGATAACTCCCAGAGACAAGTTTCTAAATAAACCTTAA
>JARFOD010016655.1:5634-24755 GCA_031763545.1 Mopalia muscosa
CCCCCCCCCCCCCCCCCCCCCCCGCGCTTCGTGTTACCCATGTGTAAGTTGAGCTGTTTCTTATGTTTTTGTATTGCCGTCACATCGTCCTGCCTTGCCTTTGTTTTGTGCCCCTTGGTGACATGGGTGGTTTCCTTCACACATTCGGCTGAAGGGCTCTCATGTCATTTAAATTAACTTAAGTACAGCGCCATTTGAGTTAAATTACCTTAAGTACAGAGTTATGTGAGTAAAATTACTTTAAGTACGGCGTCAGGTCAGTTTAATTAACTTAAGTATGGCGTCATGTAATCATCAAATAAACAGCCAAACAAAACGAAAGATGTAGCCTATGGTATCTTACATACATAGTCCAGTGCGTCAAGGTTCTGTTCGCATACTGTAGACACTACAGGATTTTTCAACTACATTTCACCTAATTACAATGCGTAAAATGTTTATCATTGCAGCATTTGAGTAAACAATAAACCAACATTTTGAACAACAAAAAAGTTCTGCCAACCCTAACTCCATCAAAAGGAGGCAACAATCTAACGGATACAGCTGACTGAACATTACCGTAGCTAATTTAAGATTAACACGATAGCGCTAAAATAAGTAAGAGCCAATGAAACTTATTTTACAGGAATACGTGATGAATGTTTAGGTTAATTTAATAATGATCACCTGATGTAACTCAAAAGGAAGTTACTATCTGATTGGCTACCCAGATATTTGTTTTAGGATGGCAAACGTATAAATACAACAACGATATGAATGGTAAAACAACAACCAACATTCAGAAGATACAGAAGTGCTTAAGATAACAGAGTTTGTATTTTTGATCCTGAAAGAGTTGAGCGCAGGTAAATATTCTGTTTATTCAATTTTGTATTTCGACATAAGAGTTTTACTTTTAACAATCAATATGAAAATGGTTAGAAGTTGTGCATAAACAAGCACGTTAATTTATAGTTAAACTTGTTTTGTCTGGCGATTTCTTGTTAATTCCATTTGCCTTAAACCAGACGACGTTTCTTTAGCCAGATATCTGTAATAATCTGTTCATCGTCCCCTATCAAGACGCTGGTAGGATGAACCAATGGTAATGTTATGTCGTTGTTGTTGTATTTCAGACGACCGTACACCATGAAGGTAACGCTTGTAGTCCTTGCGGGGATTTTCCTGTTTTGCATCTGCCATGTCGCAGTGGAATCGGCAGCCATCCCGAGAGTTGATGGTGAGTTTTGTGGAGAGTTTAATACTAACAAGTATGCGTCGGACATTGATGCATATGGAAAGGTGTATGTAGAGAACCATCCTTCCCAGAGAAAAACTACAAACGTCTTGTGATTATGTGCACTAGAGGGAATCTCAAATTGTGTAGGAAATGCACAAGAAATAAAGTTTAATGTGGGAAACTTAGTATATATTTATTATTAAAAAAACAAAACAACAAGAAAACAGACTTGATTCGGAAATAAAACCCTATCGGGATGTACTTAATAAATGTTCTTTGACATGATTCAACATTTTTTAGTGTTAGTTCTATTCGTTTAATCGTATGTAGGCACACATACTATAATGACTCTTATTGTCTCGAAATGACTGTTAGTTAATGTAGTCTACATTTATTTATTTTAATGAGCGTGAGTTTAAATGCAATGAATGAGGATATATGTTTATTATTTGTTACCATTTATCAAATGTTGTTTTCGTTCAGGAGATGACAGTAATGATGATGATAAGGATGATGACGGAGACAAGCTCCATATGCTCATGAAGCGTCAAGCGGGTAAGCTAATTCTTAACCTCAGAATATTCCGGTTTCTTTTCCGACCTTCGATTTTGGTATTTTGTATCAATGGGGTCCAGTTTGTACGGATAATAAGACAAGCTTATTTAAATACGTTTTCCATAATTAATGTGTATCTTTAAATTAGAACCATCGTTACTGATTTAAAGCTTTAAACGTACACAGTAAGCGATAAGGGGTACCATGATTGCTTCGTTCATTCATTCGTGCTTTATGTTTGGTTCAGTGCTAATTTTGTTTCTATTAATCTTTCTGTATTTCAGTGTATTATCGGGGTGTATTACAACAATACATAGCTGCACTTACACAACCTCCTGATAAAAGATAACAAATGATTTTCTTATTTTTGCAAGTAAAGCCAGAACGATCGCGGCTGAGAAAATCTTTTACGCGGTTCCGTCCATGTTTGCAACCACATACCATAGGACACACTCATCTGTTACATTCCCAGAAGTGCTAATTTATACACCAATAAATCCGCAACAAGAAATGTCCGTGACCATGTCAATATGACAAATAAACTAACTTGTTCCTGTTGACGACCTTTTTCAGATGTAGATGTTACTGATCTTCCAGATCCGGACGATCCTAATGACGACAACCCCGATCCAACAGACAGGCCGGACAGGACCGACAGGCCGGACAGTAGCCAGGACAGAAGACGTAGAAACGCAAATCTAGACGTTGATGATGACGATGATGATGACAATGATAATGATGGAGACAGACTACATAAACTTTTGAAGCGTCAAGCCGGTAAATCAATTTTACATTAACTTTGTCGGGTTGACTTTATTGGATTTATCTTAGTTTAGCTTATATAATACACAAACTTTGTATCAAATATGTACGGATATTTAGAAAAGCCGAGGTGAATATCTGGGTTCCATTAGAAAAGAAATAACATTTTAGCCAATTTATTAGATGGACCAGTTCTATAAAATACTAACATTTTATCAGATTCTCTCATATTTCGTTATTAAAACTGTTGAAAGTAAAAAAGAATGAGTTAATCTTCTGTTGTCTTCCACCAAACATCAGTTTAATGTCAGATAAGTGCTAAGTAATATGCCAATCACACAAACAAACAAACTGCTGACGATCGTGCCACTCTGAACAATGAAGTTAATTTTGTTTCTATTAATCTTTCTTCTGTAAGGTCTAGATGAAAGTAATCCTAAAGATCTAGACGACAACCCCGATCCAACAGACAGGCCGGACAGGACCGACAGGCCGGACAGTAGCCCGGACAGAAGACGTAGAAACACTAATCTAGACGGTGAGGATGACGATGATGATGACGATGATAATGATGGAGACAGACTACATAAACTTGTGAAGAGAGACGATGGGGATGATAGTGACGATGACGATGGGGACAGCTTCCATAAACTTGTGAAGCGAGATGATGGTGATGATAATGACGATGGCAATGATGATGATGGGGACAGCTTTCATAAACTTGTGAAGCGAGATGATGGTGATGATAATGATAATGACGATGATGATGATGGGGACAGCTTTCATAAACTTGTGAAGCGAGACGATGGTGATGATAATGACGATGACAATGACGATGATGATGATGGGAACAGCTTTCATAAGCTGGTAAAGCGAGACGATGGTGATGATAATGACGATGACAATGACGATGATGATGATGGCAAATGAATATGGTAAGATTTTTTTATCATCTCTAATAAGTGACGCTTTATTCTCAATATATTAAACAAATTATTAATTTATGCAACAAAGGGACATTTACCATAGAGGTAGAACGACGGTTAAAATAAAATATCTTACTATAAGACTAGACAAAATCGTATGGCAATATCGCAGGTATACTAGACTAACTTCGCTAAAGGAAGAACATCTATATAAAGTATAAAGAAATTTGTCTTTTCCTCGATTTCAGGAGTTTACTGAGGTCTACATGGAGACGGGCTCCCACTCAAGTCTTTCCCAGTGATATGGATCTATTGATTGACTGATTGACAACCTTTTATGTTCTTTTTGTAATAACAAAGACGTTTCAACATTTTGATACCTGTTTCCCCAGTTTAATGCATCGATTGCTGGTTATTGTTATTGACTTACCTGTAGAGCAATGGTATTCAAACCCATCTACAATTATGTGGTATGAGTTTCCTACATCAAATGAAAGATTTTCCCGACCGCTTTATTTCTATAAAATTACACTTCTATGTTACCCTTCAATTTTCTGATCGTAATCACTTCAAAAAATTATTTCCGCTGATGCAAGGTCGAGAATGCATGATTGCATGGTAATTTCTTTTCAGTTGGATTTAAAAAATACTTTCCGGAATGAAAATCATAACCATGATTTATAGTTATAAAATTAAACCGAAATACTGAATCACCACAGATTTGTGATGATTTTGCTGTTGAACTCAATTTCACACGTCTTCTTTGAAACAACTGTTTGTTTTTTGTTTTTAATCATATTTTTTTATAACTGTGTCCCACTTAACAGAAACTTACGGAAATCCACATTGTCAGGGTTTTTTTTACTGTATTTGGATAAAACTAACTATTACATTATTTGGCAACATGCATTACGTATATTTTATTTTTTGTATGTAACTTATTTTGAAGTATTTACAATAATGATGTTACATATTGTGTTTTATTTATTGTGTCCTTGCGCACATATCTGTCTCTATGAACAATTATTGAACAAAATGATGAATAAATGTTTTATTACATATTTGTCAACAAACAATGCAAATTCTTAATTTCTATATTTTTAATGTTTACGTTATTTAATAAAGTATTTTGAATCTAAACGTTATATATTTGTGTTTTATTCAATATATCATTACATAAAAATGCTATCTGAACACCTTTGCTCACACATGCTGCATGTCTGAACACCTTTGCTCACACAGGCTGCATGTCTGAACACCTTTGTTCAGACATGCTATCTAAATAGCTTTGCAGCCTAAGACACAGTGTCATATAGAACTGAATGTATATGTCCTAAGAATGACCTAAGAACATAGGGCTGGTGAAAATGGAGACACGGCTAATCTCTAATATCGGCTCAGCGTCCAGTTAAATACAGTGTCATAATTCACAGAAACATATATAACAGGTTCTGCCCATTATAAGCCTATAATAAATTATTCAGGCGTTTGAAAGGAGATAACGGATAGATGGGTGAGGGGGAGTGAATACGTTCAAACTAACGTTAAAGAGGTGTTCGTAAGGATAAAAACAGAATAGTAATTAAAACGTTATTAAAATCCAGATTTCAATGAATGAATAAAATTATAATGACCCCAACAAACCCTTTTTACATTTGTTTAATAACTGTCACTCAGTGCCACTAACCCCATCGCATTCTTCACCTATTAGCATCCAAAATATATATGCCAGTGCTTTAGAATTAATTTCCTTGATACGGGTTTAATGGTATATTTAATCTTAGTGCACTTATATGAAAGCGTGCAAGCTAAATACGTAAGACAAACTATACCCCAGTGCCACTGGCAATACACTCGATCACTAAGGTGTGTCTAATAACTTTCGAATGTGTCCCAATTTGTATCCCTGGAATTTAAACAAAAAATTAAATTAATAATAGCAAAAGTCACACTATAATTGACGTTGATTGATTATAACATTCTGACTTTTACATTTGATTTGAAATATCAAATAAAAAAGTCACAACTAAAATCGAAGTTGAATGTGGCTGCCAAGTTTCATTTAGGCTATCAGTTTGGGAATATCGGATCCATTAGAATGCTGTTTGGCTACGGCCGATTCTCTTCAGGCGTTTTAAAATGACAGAGCATTAGGTAGACTTTGTTACACCCCAAAGATCCGCGGCAGCAGAAGCTCTCACAATGCTAAACTAGAATAGGACATATTTACACGACTTCACTTTGATCAATGTTTTGATGTTACCGAGTGTACATAAATTACTCGGTCCTCAGTTTTAACACAAGTGCAGCTATTTGTGAATTAATTTAATGTATTATCAAATAGCATGACAATAAACGAGGAAGTGATGTAGTCGTGAAGGTATGATGGTATCTCCAACAAATTATGAACCATTCATGTTCAGTGTTTAATCAATCGAAATAAAGTCAACATGAATTGTTGATAATTTTGGGGAAATCTATTTAAAACTTATCGAAGGAAATTCAAATACATGAATTATGTCAGATAAAGTTCTGTAATCGTTGATTGTGTTACCGTAGGCAGTGCAAGGCTATTCGTACATGTCGCCTTTGTGTTATACGCTTAGAATATATACTGATATAAACGAACGATACAATAATCCAGAGACTTAAGTTTTCAACTATATAACACTCTGTGTCTCCTGGCACTTATGGAGACTTTGGACATTGCTTTGGCCAATTTTCAAGTAAATAATATTACCACGGACAGATAACAATAAATTATTTTATTGTTTTCAGGATTTCCTATACAACAGTTGAGCCCTTCGTGACAATAGTGGCCTTAATCCATATTCACCATTTGAACTTGAAAACGTGTAGGTTAAAGGTAGAAAAGATTTTTACAAAGAGAAAGCAGGATAAAAACAATATAGACAATATACTTGCCCAATCCAAGAGCTTCACTTAACTATTTTAAATCAGACAGAAGGCATAAAAGAATCGGTTGTCTTCAATGGGACCTTTTTGTGCGAAGTGGGGGGGGGGGGGAGGGGGGGTGACTCCCGGTTGCCCTTGTGCCAAGGGGTAACACGAAGTCTATCTGTTAGTGATGTATTATATCAACCACCTCAGCGCTATCTTTCAACAGTTGTAGTTACTAAATGCACATTTTTGTGGCGGAAATAATGCACGCAACAAAGCCCTATTCTAAAGGGTTAGACAGGTAACACAATTCTTTTTCTACAGCTAATATATTCATCTGTTAATGCCTATAGCTTTGATATACCAATTTGTCCACTAATTTAATCCAAAACTGTGCCGAATATCTCGTTTGTTTCTTATTAATCAATACTTATATACCATGTAAAGGGTCATTATCTTCTCTGAATATGTCTTCAGGTTACTCATAATGTCTCTATATGTCTGCTAACAACTCGAGATTAAGATCTATTGAGAAACTAGTCTCTGTCCAAAGCCTCCTCCTTTCATACACACCTTATAAACATTTTAAACAATGGATTTTAATTTTTTTAAAAATACTTATTTTTTTAGATGTAACTAAGAACTTATATACCATTTGAGTGGTATCTGGAATGAGGACCAGTAGCCAGAAAGGCTATCCACTGAACCATATCCATGGGCCTGACTGTTTTCATATATGTATTTAATAACTTACTTAAAAAAAACATACAAACATACATACGTGCATGTTGTTTTATAATAGACATCGACATAAACTATTCAAGCGTAAGAGTTTATGAGGTTCGATAAACTTCACTGTTTCATGTTTACACCACAAAGTCCAGGCATATTAAATGATAATCTTTATTAAAATAACGTTTGAAATTTTGTGCAAATTTTTGACCTAGGTGTAACTAATAAGGAGAAATTCACAATTAAATTTAAATGTCTTACCAGCCAACATCACTTAACACCTCAATTCAAGTTACAGAGGAGAGTTCTACACTAGCTAGCTAACCCCGATTCTGTTATCGGGGACACGGTGATAAACTTACCCGTCCAGTTCTTGGTCGTATTTCTGTGATGTAGCATTTTGGCGGAATTGACTCGCGTCTTTAGGCGCTTCAGTCAGTATGATAAAGAATATATATTAAGAAGCGTCATGCACGTCTGGATAAAGCGGATCAATATTGCACAGGAAATGCACAATATAATATACCTTTATATTACAGTTTTGCCCTTTCATAAGATTAAACGATTAAGGCATCCATCCCTTCGAGATTGTACGGATCAAAACTCATTCAGGTCATGGAGGGATACCCAGCAATGTTGCCGTATATGATTCCTAAAGTTCCAAATCATGTCAATTTATTCGCGTTAAGATAAAGTAAAGGAAAATTCAAGGTTTGAATCAAATACCACTGTTTCTGGCCTCGGCAAAGTGTTCGAGATTTAGCTTTGACATGGAAGCATATAAATTTATGAAAAATGAAAGAACCATATCACGGTTTCCTGTTTAAACCTTTTCAAAAATATAAAATATAACAACAAAGAACATTGATACGCTTCATACAAATATGGAAACCGAGACAATGCCTCCGTCACCCACGATGGTGATCGGTGCTCTCGTCTTCGTGTTCAAAAAGTAAATGACTTAAGAAATGATTATAATTATGATTATATAACTACCAATCGACACCCTGAAGTTACAATAATCAAAATTTAAAAAATTGTTACAGGTTGGTAGTTAAAAAAGTAGGAATGGTTGCATTGTTCTAACATAACGTGGGTTAAATATCTGTTTCTAAAATAAAAGTAAGAATCTATGGCTTTCTACGCTATTGAGTTGTGCTTTATGTTGTGTTAACCCGAGGGTCTTTTCTGCTTTATTTTTTCTGCATCTCCAACGTACACCGACAGTGGATATTCACACCACGAACGGTATATATTCAAACCAACATATTAATGAAGAGTGATGTTCATTTTTTACTTTGTTGCCTGTTTAAAAATCATCCTTGGGCTTAATGACAAGATTGTCTTACGTGAATTCAGAAAGTTGTGATGGATTGTTCAAAGGAGGGCGTAACCATCTGGATTTGTAGCTTTTTTGTTGTTGATGTTTTTTTGCTTTTGAGAATTCAGTAAGCGTATCTTTGTCTTTTTGCAGTTTACAAATAGCCTACAGTCATGGAATACTTACCCAATATATTGGTGGCTTGTTAGTTTATTCAACATGTTTAGAGCGCCCATCGTAGGCGATCCTTGCGATAGGGACGATTTTCATTACCATCATTCTTTGCTAAAGGTTTTCTTTGCTACTTCTTTATTGTTTTATCTTTGTGGACTTCTAGGGATCCCCTAATCAAGGTGATGCAATCGATCACCCGATCGAAATTATTTGTTTGATTTGAAGATGCCCAAAACAGTTTGGTTGTTTCTGAAACACCGGATAAAATTTACTCTAATACCCCCAAAAATTGTATCGCCATAGGAACTGCCTGCTTCCAAAAGTTAAACTGTATATTACCATATTTTGCAACACGACTGATTAAAATTTAGTAAGATACAGTGAGTACTTAGTACACCGATTTATGTATGGTCTACCGCTATCCTAACATTGGTCTTCTCAACACCACCCGGTCTCAATGACTACTCCAACATTTTAAGCCGCATTTTCAGACAACATTGCTGGACAAAGATGGTCCATAATAGAAAATATATAATGCAATATACTAAATCCGACGAACGTTTAATGGGCATTGCACGATCTTCATTGAATATGTACACCATGAGTAAATCGTAAAAAAATGGGCTGGATTCGAACTGGTTATTCGAGAAAAAAATTGTAGATTCGGTCAATTTAAGTGTTTCGTCTGGAGTTAGATGTAGATTTGGGTTTTGGTTGGTTACGGGTTTGGTTTAGGGTTAAGTTTAGTGAAAGATTTATGATTATTTTTAAATAATTTAGTATTAACCCTAATTAAGAATTCAATGTTTATCTTATATGACGGACGCGCCATTGGTTTATGGCCCAGTCAACCAAATTTGTAGCGTTTTCAATGCGACTTTAGCATCGGTCTTTCTGGATAACCATGGATACATACAAATGAACTATGCCTTAAAGGATAGACAATCCCTTTGACGTAAAACATTTTCATTCTGTTAAATTAGTTTATAAGAATATTATATTTTGTTGTCTAACATTTATTGTCTTACATTTTGTGAAAAAGTTATATAAAAATTCCATTAAGAAGGTTATTTAATTTTAAGTTTAAATTAGTTCTTTTCAAGTGTGCAACTGAATGGATTTTGCGCAATTTTTAGCGCTTCATTTTTTGGCGAAATTTATTTTTTTTTAAACTCTGTTTTCACGATACCCTTTGTGATACACCCGTGAAATGCGGCATGTTTATTAGTGCTATAATAATCTAGATAAGGGCATCTCGATTTTTTATTTTTTTTATTTAGTCTGGTTCTTTCTTAATAACAATTTTCCTTAAATTAATTAGGAAAATTGTACTTTCTGCCTTAAATGATGAATACTTGAAAAAGTTAGCCGAATTAAAAACATTTAGATACCCAATATATCTGTGATGTTTATCATGATATTGGTAATATAAAGAGTACTGCAAACGTTGAACTCCTGGTATGCTGGTACAAAAATAAAAACATGGTCAGTTCTTCACTAAGTCATCATCATAAGTAAATTTATACGAAATATATCAATCATGAAACTGTACTGTTGATAGTAACAATATTATTATTTTACGGGATATAGCATATTCTAAATCTTGGAGGTGGTAATATTCGTCAAAATCTAATCCAGGGAGGTTATAGCAAATCCTACATTTTCGGTCTTATAAGACATATTAATAATATATACCGTATATGATTTTGGTTTTGATTAGAGAGAATTGCGCAATGCTTCGAGGAGAAATCATAAGTAGAGGAATGAATGCGAAAATACTAATTTTGGAGGATGAAATGATCTAATCACAGCACTGGAGAGCTACAGTTCTTTGGTAGAATGCTTTTTTTTAGCAATACCTCAATACAGTAAAACGATAGGGTTGTTGTTTTACCGGAAAAAGAAAATTTTGAACCCTTGGAGCTGGTAACACATGTTATTATTTACTGTAAGGAGGTTGTAGAAAAGTCTATATTTCAGCCTTAGATGATTTATATCCAGTGAGACTAAACGGGATAATACTAACAAATCTACGCTCCAATCACAAATTTGGTGGTACAGTTCATTAGTAGAACAGTTCGTATAGCAGTATCTGCACACAAAAAAAGCCAAGGGCTTCGGGCTGCTGATTGATTATAAAACAGATACCACATTAATATATTTTTAAGCTGTTAAATGTATAGTGTTATAACATTTTGAACTAAATATAAACTAACAACTAGAACAGCGTGTTGTTAACTCAACCTTATCACCAAGGAGACAGATATATCGAAACGATACAGTTGAGTGAATATCAGTAGATTAAGGTAGAGAATAAGATAGTGTTAAGACAAGGAAAAGCCAATGAAAATAGTTTGAAAGGACTACGTGATGTAGAATTTGTATAGTTAACTGAGGATCACGTGGTGTAACTAGGTGGGATACTCATCACTGATTGGTTACGTAGACATTTTTCCAAATGATTGTGTTGGGAAGGCAACTGTATAAATACAGTAATATCACCAATGATACAAACGACAACGGGTATTCAGAAAGAGAAGAATTAAACATTGTTTGATCCAGCAAGAGTTGTAAGTTTATAAATATTATGTAATTTTCCTTTAATTTTCATTTTAGCAAAAGTTAGTTTAGATCCCAAGAGACGATGTCCGGAATCTGGTTTCAATGATGTTAAGGCACAAAACGAGTGCATCAAGTTTTATTTGACTTTAAAGTTAATATTGTTACAGTCATCGATTATTTAAACTATAAACACTCAAGCAAGGTGCGATTGTAGCGTTTATTTTACAATATAAAGCTGATCTATAGTTTTATGACCTTTCAACAAATGTTGGTTGATATCAAGCATCTCTTAATCATGTTTATGTCGCTGTTGTGTTTCAGACCACTATCCACCATGAAAGCAACATTTGTAGTCCTGGCCGGGATTTTTCTATTTTGTATCAGTCACGTGACTGTGGAGTCCGCTTCTGTGCGCAGACTTGATGGTGAGTAGCTAATGTTTTTATTTGAGCAGTTATCTACCAAAAATTTCTCCTTACCATTAAACCGTCCCAAAATAAGGGGATGGGGGCGGAGGGGTGTGGTAGGAGGGGAGGGGCTTTACCAAGTACCGGTAGTAAGTGTTTCTCCGTGTACTCATTTTCCTTTGACGTACCACTAACAGGTCCCAGATTCACAAATAACCTCCCGTTTGTAGAGATCCGCAGGCGGGGAAATCGGCAATGTTGGATTTGTGGGTATGTGCAACCTCCAGGTTTTTCTGCCATACTGAGTAAGGCGTATAAATAAGTGGATCATTTATAGTCATGTAATCGTTAAATCCCGATTTAAAACAATCAAAATAATAGGGATGAGTAACTGTGGTAAAAATCTACACATAGTCATCATTCTTTCAACTGAATGCTGTGTTTCAGAGAGTGTGACAGCATATCTAATTGTATTCCGAGGTGTAGTTTAGAACTGGAAAGCATGACCAGTATTGAATGCAATTAACGTTCTATCTTTAAGCTGCGGAAATTATATTTTTTTAAAGTTTCCAATACATAGATGAATGCATATTTTCAGTTCAATCCCTAGAATTATTACAAAAAGTGTATGGAAAATTGTTTCATAAAAAATAAATTACAAATTGACAATTTTAAAAAATATCGACATTTCTTTTATTGGTGTATTTATTTATTTACGTCTTTGTACATAACTGATGAAACTGACGATCTGTTTATGATTTATTATTTTATATCATGTTTCTTCTCTAAAAGGCGAAAAAAGCAATGAAGGGGATGACGGTGATGATGGTGATAGACTTCATGTACTTGTGAAAAGACAAGACGGTAAGAGTAATTTATTATGTCAGTGATCATGCCACTTATAATAACTTAATTCCATAAGCCGTACTATTATCGTTTTGTCTTTTGATTTCCGCCCAAACTTTCGTTGAACAAAAACCTTCGGTAGATGCTTTAATCGATAAAAAAACCTTTTGTAAAAAAGTTGTCCGTTTTAAGCCCAAGGTGTCCACTGTTGTTCAGGTCAACTTACAACAGATTTCTTCTCCGTGGTATCTAACTAAACTTAAGTTATCAGGAGCCAAACAGTCCTACAGCCGTATGCTGAAAATAGCAATGACTATAAGGTTTTATACAATACTGATCAACTGTGACCGCCAATCTTCCTCCTTAAAGGTTGCCCTTACATGCATAAGGTTGTTTCTGTTTCCATAACATGCTAAGTTTTATGAAAGAATTACACATGAATTATGCATAAGTTGTTTCTGCTTTCTGTGTCTCGCAACCTTTAAAAATAATGTCGATTATTTTGCAGGTATTGATGAGAACGATACGCGAGACAATGACAATGGTGATAACGATGGGGGTCCTGACGTCCCTGATGGCCCTGACGGCCCCGATGGCCCTGATGACACTGATGGTAACAGAAAGAAACGAAGCGACGGGGATGACAACGGCGATGATGGAGAAGATGGTAACGATGGCGACAGACTTCATAGTCTTGTCAAACGACAAGACGGTAAGTTTATTATACAAATCCCCTAATAATTGAAGACTAATCCGTTTAGATACCACGAGTAAAATGTCAAGGCCGCAGCCTAGAAAACTACATTTTGTTGATAAAGATATTTTAATAATTCAGAGTGATTTTTAACACACACGTTTTAACGAAGTACACGATAAACTTTTCAATATACTAAATTTACCAAATATATTGTCCCAATTGCTTCCTTTCAACAGCCATACAGTCAATAGCAATCACTGTTTTAGGTCCCGATGGAAAAGATACCACAGACAACGACAATGGTGATAACGATGGGGGCCCCGACGGCCCAGATGGTCCTGACGACCCTGATGGCACTGACGGCCCCGATGGTAACAGAAAGAAACGAAGCGATGGGGATGAGGATGATGATGGAGATGATGGTAACGATGGCGACAGACTTCATAAACTCGTCAAACGACAAGACGGTAAGTTTCCTAAGATCTATTTCGTGAGTAAGAAATACCTATTGCATAACATACTTTGAGTGACATATCAAGGTCACGGCTACATTTTGTAGATAATTATAAATTATTATTCTCAATAGCCAAGCATAGTACAAAATTTGTTTGTTTTTAAATACGAAGGTCTTTAATTTATTTATTTATTTTTTAATTATTTTATGTTTTTGTTCATGCGATGTTAGACCAAAAGGATTAAATCCAAATTACAGATCATTGGCCAGCATTATTGTGGGAGGTAAACCGGGTAGTAAATTAACCCAGAAAACCCACGACCTTCCCCTAGTTGCTGGCACACCAACCCACATTCGGTCCGCGGAATGGAACCACCGACCCCAGAGGTGAGGGGGGTATTTGGGCCAGAGCCATACACTCACTAGAGCGTACGCTCTAGACCACTACGCCACGGAGGAATTTAATGTATAATGCTATATTTTCTTCTTTTTGATAAAATGTATCTACATAACTGCTTCCTCTCAACAGTCATACAGTCAATATCAATCACTCTTTTAGGTCCCGATGATAACGATACCGGAGACAATGGCAATGGGGATAACGATGGCGGTCCCGACGGCCCTGATGGCCCCGATGGCCCTGATGGTCCCGACGGCCCTGATGGCTCCGACGGCCCTGATGGTAACAGAAAGAAGTGAAGCCATGTTTAAGGTATGACTTGTGTTCTTATAACTTTACATGTATCAAGAGAAGTCCAAGATCAACTGTTCATTTTCTATTTTATATACATGGTATATCTCTTTATATTTCTCATTTTTAGCTCGCCTGTACGAAGTAGGGTGAGCTTATACGTCGGCTTCGGCTATGTAAACGTTTCTATAAATAAATGTAGTGAGCGAATTTTTCTGGGATTTTAAACACAGTTTGCTTTTAACAAAATGGCGTACAATTTGCGTTAAGTACTATATATGAAAATTGAATAGGCCTAGCCCGATTTTCCTAAAGAACTGTTCTTGTCGTTATGGTTCCACACAGGTGGGTCCATCTTTGCTAAAGAACCCTCAAATAACCAGTATTTATATGAGTGTACACAGTGGGGATAAAATGACCCGATGCATCAACAAGAATTGGCTAATAGTTTGAGGTTGTGATTATGGGTATTCCATCCAATGTAAGGGCGATGCACAATAGTACACAGTGGTGATAAAATCACACAATGCCTCAACAAGAATTGGCTAACAGTTTGAGGTTTTGATTATGGGTATTCCATATATGTTAATCTATTAGCAGTAAAAACATAGAGCATCATACATTTATCCCAGGAATGCGTTGTACAACAAAATGCCAAGCTTTAATTTGCTTGCTATTTGAAACTTGCTAAGTAAGGGATACAAATTTATTCTTAAATAAATGCTTCGAAGACATTTATAAATTTAAGTTAAAGAAATAACATGTAAGAAGAAGACATTATTTTTTATTTATTTATTTTTTGTAATAAAAACGGAGATTTTAAGGCTGCTTACACAAATAGTGTGGTTTTAGCGAAAGTGTTTCACCTAAACCCATGCTGACTTTTTGGGAGTAAATGTCAAAAAGCAAGAATAGTAGGCGTGAAAATTACTAATACAGTATGTACATAACAAACAAACCTGTTTGTCAAGAATTAGTACATCTGATAAGATTATCATACCCCAATGTAGTGTGCTATGTAAACAAGGTCCTTATCGTATGTGTGGCTTCGTGATTAGTTGTTGGGGAGTAATATAAGTCGTGCTTGAGACAAGAGACAACTTTTCTGTTCACAGTTTAACTTGTCTTGTCTTTTGTCGTTTCAGATCAATATTGACCAGGAGATCGACGTGGTTCGTATTCTATATCTTTCAGAATGACGTTGACGTGCCGTTTGACTGATTAACGACCTTCACCTTTGAATTGTGATAACCCAAATAAAAATGATGTTACTCCATCCCAACATTTGTTGCAACAATGTCTGATCATATTTATTTCATTGTTTGCCAACATCATTGTTGCCAAAATATTTTTTTATTGCCACGTTCCAATCTTCCAATACAGAGCTGGTCCTAGTTAATTTGTTGTATCTCATAAAACAGCTTTCCTTTTAAAAGTTAACCATTTTGTAAACTTTTATGTTGTCTAACCATTTAGGCTTTGTAAAAACAGAGCTTCATGTCTACACGACATTCCGGCACAATATAGGACAAATACAAAAAACATTGGAATCCTTTGCTGTCGGTTTTCCTCGACGTAAACCGTCTTCTGTGGCCGAAACGATGCCATTTGAGAAAAATAAATTAAATTTACTTTTCTAGATGTCTATAGATTAATTTAAATAATTTCCCAATACAAGCAATATATTTATTACGGTTTCATTGTGGCTTTTTCTATTTGCGTTCCCTATCATCATATAAATGCTTTATCCTGTTTAAAGGTCTTAAACTGTGTAAGACCGATGAGGCGTCACCAGGTAACCATTACAAATAACGCCCCAAATCGATGATTGTCACGGTGTCAAATGTGATTTGTGTTTATGATATTTATGCAAAAAAGTATTGGTCTAAGTATTTTAAATGCTTTTGTTAAATGTTTGTGTGTGTATGTGTGTGTGTGTGTGTGTGTGTGTATTATATTTATGTTGTTGTTTACAAATCTGTGTCAATAAATAAATGTTGTTCCAAATAAACTCATTTTTGTTTTTTTTTTAACTCATATTATTAAGTACATGTTATTATCATGTTATTAGTGTATTATTTGAATTCTTTGGCGACTTATACCCAACTTAAAACTAGATCATTTATAACGTTTTGGGTATTGAGTAAATCAACGTGAAGATTAAAGCATCAAATACATGATCCCATTGACAGCGATTCAATTCAAGCTGCATTAAAGCTTGGTCCTACGGTAACAAATAACCCAGCGGGCTTGTTTGATTCGTTGAATGGTTTTCAATTGGTTTACCGTGTTAATGTTGGGACAAATATTACACAAGTAGAGTAATTCCCCAAAGCAATAACTTCATTTTGACTCAATGTTTCAACATTTATAATGCCATCATCAGGAACTAGTCACATATCATCATCTATGATCCTGGCCTAATAAATGCTGACATATTGAGTCAAAATGTTATCGTTTTTGCGTAATTAGACTACATTTAGTGTATTATGTTAAACTCTTCTATGGAAATTTAGGTTTTTGACAAATATAAGATCATCCATAATTATCGAGCTCTATTGTTAAATTAAATATAAAATAACACTTCACAAATGACATTATGAGTGAGACCTGGATTTTCAACTTCTGGCTTTATTCATACGCAATGTTTCAGTGCAGATACTTGTTCCGATTTCAAGCTAATGATAGTAATAACATTAAGAACATGTGTATATACAGTTTTAGACACCACAGGTGTAAAAAAAAAAAAATGAACCGGCTTGGCTGACTTATCTTATACAGAGTTGGATAATAGTTGGGATCTGAACACTTAACACATATAATAAAGAAACAAGCTGTACTACATGTATGATAAAGAAGCAAACCATACTTCTACACAGGTGTTAAGATTTGTATAAAGTAGACTGATTGAGAAATGTGTTCGAGGAGGGGGTTAGCGTTTAACAAAGTTGATCAGACGGTCATAAGCAGGATGAAGGAAGAAGCCCATGTCTCTGTTCTGCGAATTTGGACGCCTCCGATGAGCTTTCTTTTGTTTAGGTTGGGCAGTATAATATTAGCTGTTTTCGTGTTGTCCCAGTCAATTGTATGGGTTGGATTATCTTGAATATGTTCAGAAATGGCCGGTTTTGAGTCAGGCTGTGACACGGATGCTTTGTGGCTTTCCAATAGGCTCACCGTAATCCCCTGTCTTAACAGAGCTATTTATAACGGAATTTGACAACACAGCGCTGCCCTATGCACCCGTCACCCCAATATGTTAGTTTAGAAAAGTCGACCATACTTGTATTGCCCTACAAGACATTCAAGACCCGAATAAACTTCTGTAGCACTTAAATGAACAGCATCCACGCATAAAATTCACCATCGACCCGCAGAACAACCAACACATCCCTTTGCTAGATATTTTTAGAATGTAGAGACAATGGTAACAAACAGCTCCAAAAAAACGTATACCGATATCCGACCCACACCGAACAAAACGTCCATTACAGTGCCAATCACCCAGACAATACTGTAACAGGGCATATGAAATGTTGCAAAAAACTTATATTGTCTGGTTATCGTACAATTGGTTTTCGGATACGTTCATTTTTAAATATGTTTCAAACATTAAATCGAACCCAAAACCTTTGTATTTATTTACAAATAAATTAATTTGAAGTTGTCTGAACTGGCACTGCACTACATGAAATGAAAGGGGGGAGGGGAGGCTTTTGGTGTTGTGGGCGGTTGGATGAAGGTGTAAGTGTCCTCCCGTGAAGCTTTGTGTACGGTGGACTATCGTGAGAGTTGACTACATGTGACGGGAGGTGCTGGGGCATGGAGTCATGCGTGTACTGGCAATCGTATTCTCGTGAGAGTTTCTATAGTGGACGAGAATACCACAACTCTCGTGCGCTGTACCAGGCCATTGTCCATAAATTTCCATCACCAATATATGGTGTGACATATGCCACAGACCAGCAAATTAAAGATGTGCAAAACTTTAATTGTTTTAAACTGGTGTATGTTAGAGTCATGTGTCGACGATCTACGTAGGAAGTAAAATCGATTTTATTTTAAAATGCGTGTACTGGGTGGCCTGAGGGTAATAATTGTGGGTTAGGGTATCCTTAATACCATGTAATGACTTACTTGTAAGAGAACCTACTGAAATGAAAAGACTGGTGAAAAAGGAATCTTGTCCACGAATATTTGTCAAATCTCCTGTTGAGACTGAGAACTCAACCGATGAAGAATTCCACTCAACACAACCATTGCCTTGTTTTAACAAAGATGTGCAAGTTTTGTGGGTTGATTAAGCGGTTGACAACTTTAAGGTGTTCATACAATCTTGGTGGAAGAAGCCGCCCTGCCAGCCTGACTGCCACCCTGCCTGCCTGCCAGCTTACCAACCAGCCTGCCTGCCTGCCACCCTGCCAGCCAGCGGACTACCCAGCCTGCCACCCAGCCTGCCACCCAGCCTACCTGCCTGCCTGCCTGACTACCAGCCCGCCTGCCTTTCAGCCTATCAGCCTACCAGCCTGCCTGCCTGCCAGCCTGCCGCCCTGTCGGCCACCCATCCTGCACTGACCATGCCAAAACGAGCCACGCCAACGACCGTAGTCACCTCTGTAGAGAAAAAAAGAAGAGAGCAGACAGAGCCCTTATGCCGCCACCCCCAGCACCAGGCCCCGTACCAGCAGCAGCACCACAGCCAGCTCTACAGCCAGGCCTAGCTCGACCAGACCGTCACGCTACACCCCGTCCAGTGGGCCCTCAGGAAAGTCACCTCTCCCGGCGTATCAAGCTGGCCGTACACCCTGATGGGGTGGTATTGACGGATGCGGATAAAGCGGACAACCCGGACCATGCTATTCGACTCACGCGAG
>JARFOD010016656.1:0-11159 GCA_031763545.1 Mopalia muscosa
CTGGGACAATCCAGTTATTACTAATCTAGACAAATATACGGTTGTACATATTCTAATTGGGATAATCTAGTAACTTCTAATCTGGACAAATATCGGGTTGTACATTCCAACTGGGATGATCCAGTTATCACTAATCTGGACAAATATAAGGCTGTACATTCTAACTGGGATAATCTAGTAACCGCTTATTTGAACAAATATCGGATTGTACATTCTAACTAGGATGATCGAATTAACGCTAATCTGGACAAATATTGGGTTGTACATTCCAACTGGGATGATTGAGTAATCACTAATCTGGACAAATATCAGGTTGCACATTCTAACTGGGATGATCCAGTAATCGCTTATCTGGGCAAATATTGGATTGTACATTCTTACTGGGATAATCTAGTAATCGCTAATCTAAACAAATATCGGGTTGTACATTCCAACTGGGACAATCCATTTATCGCTAATCTAGACAAATATACGGTTGTACATTCTAATTGGGATAATCTAGTAACCGCTAGTCTGGACAAATATCGGGTTGTACATTCCAACTGGGATGATCCAGTTATCACTAATCTTGACAAATATAAGGTTGTACATTCTAACTGGGATGTTCAAGTTATCGCTTATATGGACAAATATCGGGTTGCACATTCCTACTCGGGTAATCTAGTAACCGCTAACCTGAACAAATATCGGATTATACATTCCATCTGGGATTATCGAGTTATCGCTAATCTGGACAAATATCGAATTGTACATTCTAACTCTGATAATCGAGTAATCAATAATCTGAACAACTATTGGGTTGCACATTCCTTCTGGGGTAATCCTGTAACTGATAATCTGAACAAGTATCCGGTTGCACATTCCAACTGGGATAATCCAGTAATCGCTAATCTGGACAAACATAAGGTTGTACATTCTAACTGGGATGATCGAGTAATAGATAATCTGCTCAAATATCGGGCTGCACATCCTTGATGGGATAATCGAGTAATCACTAATCTGGACAAATATCGGGTTGTACATTCTAAGTGGGATGATCAAGTTTTCACAAATCTGGACAAATATAGGGTTGTACATTCTAACTGGAATGATCAAGTTATCGCTAATCTGGACAAATATCGGGTTGCACATTCTAACTGGAATGGCAAGTTATCGCTAATCTGGACAAATATCAGGTTGTACATTCTAACTGGGATAATCAATTTATCACTAATCTGAACAAATATAGTGTTGTACATTCTAACTGGAATGATCAAGTTATAGCTAATCTGGACAAATATCCGGTTATACATTCTAACTAGGATGATCGAGTAATGGCTATTCTCGACAAATATAGGATTGTACATTCTAACTAGGATGATCGAGTAATCGCTAATATAGACAAAAATCTGGTTGTACATTCCAACTGGAATATATGTTGGACCCCTTCCATAAATATATACATATATATGGTACAGGTTTATATTCTTCTGCACAAGAGACATAATACAACGGGTGTTCTGAGAATCGAACAAGTGGTCCAGCAAGACCTTGAACAAATTTGTTAAATATATTGTACGTTGAATGTTATTGGCTGTACGTTTAACAGTTCTTCTTATCCAGTACCGGTAGTGACGTTATTCTAAATGGTGGCAGGCATAAACTGCGTCCAGGCATGCTTTCCTCTGTGCTTTTGGTTCGACCTGTTAATTGCTTTGTGGTGTTTTCTACACTGATGTGTATTTTATTAAAGATACTGTTGAACTGAGAAGACTGGCCTGAGAAAATTGGCGCGCACAATCGGGAATGCCGAAACCAAGGAAATTGATTAAAATAATTTTTCTTTCTGTTTGAAGGAGTACATTGCTTTCTTCCCTTAATAAAAGCTAAGACAGAGTACTTGAAAAAGCTTATGGCATATTTATTTCTGTAAAGTTTCTGTTACCGAAAGCTTGTACATTGTACTTGGAAATGTTAATGGCAGATTGATTTAAATCAGTCGAAAGTGACGTTATTGTAATCTGGTTGTATGAAATACTTAGTAGGATTACAAAGTAGTCCTCAATACACTATGATACCCGATAGAATATTTGTAAATTCATGAAAAAGCCAAGAAGAATAACTCCACTTCAAGCTTTCAGTACAAACACTACTTAAGGCTTACAGTTTTCGGCCAAATAAATCTTACTGAGCTTAGTGGCTTTTTCTCTTACAAAGGAATCCGTATTTTTGTATTTGACAATATTTAACAATCTTTATTTGTGTGTGTTATTTGCTCAGAATAAATATATTGATGGTGATGTTTTGATCGTGTCTCGCAATTTGAACACAATGTTAATTTTAAAAAAATAATCCTTCTCGTTCACATTTCAATGGATGTAGTATTCGACAGCATCATCTTGTAAATGGACAGAAGTTAATCTACTTCAAATCGATATAGGGGTTTTGCGGAAAAACAAATTCTGAAGGCGCAGAATCGAGTAGTTTATATTTACACAAAATCGTAATCCGCTTTTTAACCAATTTGATCTCCCTTTATAAATTATTTGTTTAAAACAATATTACGAAATAATATTTTAAAAATGATGACTGATCGTTTGTTGTTTTAATACCCATCACTGTGCTGGTATATGTAAGTGCCCCTTTACTGTGAATTGAAATCAAGCATGCTTCTATTCGGTGTTCAAGTCAATTCTCCCCATAAAAAGCAACTAGGCTGTTCAGGTTGCGACTTAATGCTTTCTTAAACCCCTTTTAAAAAAATGATAACTGATCGTTTCTTGGTTTAATACATTCACAGATACGGCCCACTGGACGGTAAAGCATATATATCAGGATAAATTATTATATAAAATAAATTAAATCACAGAGGGCTAAAACCAGAATAAAATCAATTAAATAACGGCGCAAATGATACGTCATAAAACGATAATACAGAGTAAGCTTATCTAACATTTCAGCAAAAGACAAAATAGTAAACACGATTATATAAAGATATATTTAAGTATTCTTGAATGCTTAAGATTTGTTTAATTAGAATCTTTTCTTTTTCCCTCTTCACATTGATGATTTCGAAAATGAAAGTACGGGTATATGAAGTATGCATCATAAAAAGAACAAAAACTTCCCTTAAAAAAATTTCTTACTTGTTTAGTCATCTTTGTGTTTGCCTATCTAGCAAGCAGCATTTCCTGACCCTACAGTAAATTATAATTTATCGTCAATAAACGGCCTAAACTGTAACTCGATGCTGCTTTTGGGGTCAAATTTGAACATTATTTTTCGGAGGAACATTATTTTTCTAACACAGGCATGCAGTTGATCTTAAAATCAACTGGACTTGCTGGTTTTTCACCCTTGTTATCAACCTTTCATTCAAACGCCTACATTTGGGAAGTAGGCCGATAGAAGGATCACTAAATTATTGTTTTATTGTTATTAACATATACCGGTATTTTTTCGCCCCATAATGTAGCAACTGTCTTGATTTAACCTGTTATTCTCCATGGTTCCATTTTTTTTTTTTTTACACAGATTGTTTTCTTTAGACCCCATAAAAATCATATGTTTGAATTCACTGTATGTACAGTACAGCAAAATGTCAATAAACAGATGACGTGGGACCGCGTGTGACTTAAATCCCAGGATACACAAGGCGAGCCATCCTGTTTTGTAATTATTTTATTTGTCGATCAGGAACTACGTTATAATCCCCCCATATTACTTATGACATATTTAAACCAAAGTGCCATCAACATTTTCTAGTACACTGGGTTAACTTTAAGTTATTTTGCAAAATTTGATTACAGATTTTGAAAATCCTGACCGCCTCCATAGGAGGATACGGATTTACCATGGCTCAGATAGATCTTATCTATAACTTTAAAATAAATAAAACATAAACTTATTAAACTCACGTACAACATTAGCCGTTATTTCAATATGACTTCTCTTATGAAAAAGGATCACAAAAATCTATAGTAATCTATGGCACTTTGCTGTATTTACCAGTTGAAAAATTATAGATTGATATAGTAATCTGTAGATTTTTTGTGTTAATTAATAGACTTGAAATCCATGGTTTACTAAAGTATAATCTATCGATTGCTGTGATACTTCATTGACTGGAAATCCATGTTTTACATTAGTAATCTATTGTAAAAAATATTATTCCAGAGTCAACATATATAGATAACTATAGATATTTTAAGCATGTTCACGCCACAGCGCAGCTGAAATTACACTGAATATGGCGTGAAACAATACTCAATAAATATATCATAGATATTACCATAAAGAGCCTATAAACTTTAAGGAAGAACACAAGCGATTTCAGAAAAGTAGAGTAATCGTTCCGGAGACAGCCTTCCTCTACATATTTGAATAGCCCTCTGGCTACCGGCAGTTTGTTTGAAGAGTATAGCAAAGCTGTCTTTATTTTAGCACTGGAGGGAAATTAGCTTTCCAACATTATAAAAACACTTCATATCTTGGTTGTGTTAGTGTCAATTTTTGTTGGATTACACCGACTTCTAGCTCAAGCATGGCGTAAAACACCAATCAATCAATCAACCATATTTTCATCATACCTTTGTGAAGAAACTTATATGGTGACATGTTATTATTTACGGGTATATTGCTTTATAAATCTGATTGTTAACCCGAATAAAACAATATAACACTGTCTCCGCCGTCGTGATGTGCCAAAGAAATATGCTGGATCTGATAACCAAAAAACGAAAGCAATGAATTGACGTATGATAGATTAGATGACATGACATTGCTCGCAGATTACTTAAGATTCATGCAAGATAGGAAAAGTAAGACAGAAAATTATGTACATCGATACGTTAGTTAAGCTTCTCTGTACTTTACTACCTTATTAAATCGTCCAGACAAATACAACACGGTTCTCTATAAACAAAAAACAAAGTGGAATAAACGTTAAAGTTGTCTTATCGCCGACTACTACCACCGCCTTATACAGTGCAATTTCTATAAATGTTTCAGGTGGTGTGACACTTAACCATGTAGGTACAAAAAAGGGGAATTGTAGCTTTCCAGCCTAAAGTTAAGTGCTTCCGCCACTAAAATTCAGCTAGATGAAAATATATTGCAATCTTCAAGGTGCCATAATTTGTTTCTGTGATAGCGATTTTTAAATGGCGACAACACTTCGTCAACAAAACCACATTCAGTGAAATAGAAATTCGTTCGTGTTTGCGCATTGTAAACCAAACTCAGAACCCAACAACTGAATCAAAAAAGTTGTTTCTTAGCTGGTTATACAAGGCGCAAGCACGTGCGTAACCACTGTTCCGTCCCACTGAATGAAAATAAACCATGCCTTTATATCCAAATTTTATTTTGTCAAAACACTTGTCTATACTCTAGGTTTGTTTGTTTGACTAAGGTTTTACGCCGTACTCAAGGGTATTTTCCTGAAATGGCGACGTGCCAGCCGACTGGGTGAAGGCGACCACCCTAAACGCTATTGGCAACAAAGACAAGACTGGACAGTCACAGGACGTTATACAACAGGTATAAGGTGTGCCCAAGTTGTCCCTTAGGTCTGAGAGCAAGGTGGATCTAAACTTGTTTGATCGTTTTTTTTTTATGTTAGCATCGACGATCTATGAAAAATCCGAAATGTGTGTCACAAAGAGTATTATTTCAACAAAAAACCCCAGTATAATCGAATTGTGAGAGACGTTCAAAACCATCACCTAAACGATTTCTCTGTACAGCAAACACACATAAAAATAATCAAATATTAGCAATTCGGAAACAAGTATTAAGTATTACTTAGGGACTTATTTAAACCAAAGAATCATTAACCTTTTCTAGTACACTGGGTAAACTTTAAGTAACGAAACTGGGATGTAGTCACTAAACGTTGACATTTCTGGTTGGATGCTGACATTTGATCGACTGCCTTTTGTTCCAGACTAGGCTACACATATACTTCTATGAAAACTGGATCAATCGAATGTCCGTAACAAGATCGAGTAACAACATAACAGGGGATTATCAAATCCATTTCAACGGATGAAGTCGTTCATTATTTATCCTCAGCCCTCATATTTGAGGTTCGCAACAATGACTTATTTTCTTGTCAGTAACTGATTAATTTAATCTGAAATCAGATGATTCGTTTCGTTTTCAGTTGAATTTCTTGGGTTCCAAGAAGACTGTGAACAAATGGAATGTCAGTTCTTTCCACGTAAACAGCCACATCTGGTTTAACCTGTGCCTCATTACATGTATCTCTTTGTCGTTTAGTTAGTATATTGGTTTTGTGTCTGACCTTTTCCAAAGAACTGGTCCTATTCACTGAGTTCTTTAACAATTCAATATGTATAAAGTCAACATAACACAGTCCATGTTGCTACTGGGAGAAAATATTTCCAAGTTCTCGTTCACGCCACAAAGTGGCTGAAATACCGCTAAAAGGGGAGTAATCAATCAATTAATCCGAGTGTTCATTTTTTCCTCAAAAGAACAGTTTACCTAGTAACATCAAACTATTATCAGCTAATCAATTTGAAGAGTAAAATTTTTTATTCTAACAACTTCATTAATCTACAGACTTCCTTTGGTATCTCCTCTGCAGTACTCCAATACAGACTGAGCATGGAAACATGGGTGCTCCTTACAGCCATTTATTTAAATATAATTTAAGCGCTGGCCACACCCGTCATCGTTGTAATCATCCATATACAAGTGTAACGCATTGTTTTATTGATTGCTCAATTTACGATTTACACAAAGGAGGTACAGGCTCAATTCATTCATACTAATTTTTCTTCCGGTGTCAATCCGTCAGTTTTCTTTCCATTATGTACAAACCTTATTCGCACTGTCTTTCTGTGTGGTTTTGTTGATTTATTTGTAGGTAATAGCCACCATTTCAATGTATGCACCAATACATACATACATGCTTCCGGAATGTTTGTCAACATTTTCTATTGTATTATGCAATATTTGTCAGCTGTTTAAATATTCATTGTGTATTTATGTACATGTACATATGTAAGTGTGTGTGTTGTGATTTTAATTTTGTTTTGTAATACTGTAATACAAATACAGTATTAACTTAAACTGAAATTAAAGGTTAACAATTCAGTATTTCATTTGAATAACTTACATTCTAAGTGTGTACCCAATGAGGAAATGCTTTTGTTTGTACAACTTCTATTAAAACATATGTCAGTATTTAATCTGCTATAATTAATGCGCAGTGACTTACGTGTACTTTTGTACATTGCCTTCTCTTTTCATGAGATGGCAACTTTAAAAAAGTTATTTATTTCCAGAATCGACACAGCAATTAACGACAAGCAATTGGTTTGCCATTGTGTTTGTACAGCTGTAAATTTGTAGTGAATCGTTAAGAGACAGGTTGAATCAATATCTACTCGTTAGCTATCATTGATTGTTAGAGGAAAGAAAAATGATTATTAGTAATCTAACACCGAGGGACATATGTCATTCACGTATATCAACGCGATCTTTGTTCGCAAGAACGGGCTGTATAGTGCTAACTCATCTATTCTTATTCTCACATCACCACTTATTATCTATTTCAGACGATATGTGAACTAACGTAGTCTACAATAGCGGACTGATCATCCATCTTCCTCAGTTCTCACTGATTTACCAGACCAGGACATGACTAATGATGCAGGCAGACTTGTGGTAGATATTTGTCCAGATTTGGCATAGTGCCTGAGGAAACTCTACAAAGTGCCGACAGTCTACTTCATCCGAATAGATTTACCGGATAGAGTCGAAACTAAATTTCATTAAGGACATACGTAATGAAGAAAATGGTTAAATCAAACAGGAACTGTTTACGCATTACGCTAAATTGACGTAATAAAAAATGATTGACAAATCTATTCACCTTTAATATTGCAGCATTTCTGAATATAACATCTATTTCCTGCACTGTTGTAATGTATGGATTCGTGCACAGGTAATTGAATGGGAGGGCAGGGTGTTATAATTTGATTACAGCGATATGCTTACGATGTTTGATATTTTAAAAGTTGAAGGTAAATAAATCTCTCCGAGATTTCTCAGGGCGCACACATCTTGTTGCTTTCCCTTATAATAAACAGCCAGATCTTCTTGTAACATATATATTTTGAGCTAAGTTCTCCTTTCTAGATTATGCTTCTCGGTGTATAATGAAAAGGTTATAATCCACAAGTGAATCCAATAGGAGTTTCATTGTACGAGTCCATGTCGGGTAGAAAGTCAGGATTTCCAGCCCGACGTGTACTCGTACAATGAAACTTCATATTGGATTCAGTAGTGTATAAATAATAACCTATAATTATATATAAATACATATTAATAATGTATAGTTGTTTTGACTTACACGAACGTAAAGTTATATGGGAGCTGCTGTTACTGTGGACATTAATATCAGTCATAAATAATTACTCCTGCGACCGTGGCTGCATGATGTGACTCCGGTAATCGCGGGGGTGGTTTTAAACAATGGGCCAGTAAGGAGTGGATAATCCGTCATTATATAAGTGAAATACCCTTGAGTACGACGATAAACTCCAAATCGAAGATATATGATTACGAAACTCATTATTTTACTTGTTATAACTTGTTAGTAAAGTTGAAAAGCTGTAATAAAAATATAAATCGTTTGATACATTTGCCTGTAACAATTATTGTATTGTCGGGCTACTGCAGACGACACTGTCAATGTTGATTTTATCCTTTTTACTATCTATTTTTATTTATTACCTGGTTTAGCCATGGGGACGGTTCTTGGTGATGAGATTATGCTGAGTAGAAGGGTTCTCCGTTACTCTTTAGGCTAGTGTTGAGACGATTCAAGTCTTGATTGTGTTGGTTGGTTCGATTACAAGTTAACGTACTCATCAATATGGGTGGATTTTTAAATACACATCTTTGCATTTCATTATTTATTCTAAAAAAAAAAATGTTTGTAATATAAATTAAATGCAGATGTAAAACATAGAGCTAGGAGACGGCACAAATTGTTCCGACTTGGTGAATTCTACTCACAAACAAGATAAATTGAGCTTATCTGTTAGTACTGGAACTGTAATGAATGTGGGATGGGTGAGTGCGTGTAAGGGAACTGTATGGAGAGGATGTATGTGTGCATGGGAAAGGGGCGGGGGCACTATCTGAAAATATTAAGTTCTTTTGAAATTCAGGTTTTTATCGCCTTTCCTGAATAGGAGACAATTTCATTGTTGAGATTGATCAGTACTTTTTGTGTTTCTTAGAGCTAGTTAAAATACAGTAGTTTTATATCCACTCGATTCAGTCTGTCCTAAATCTACTGTGGAATCTCCTAAAAAAAATTGTTTAGGGCAAAATATTTCTAGATGTTCATATTTGTATATGTTTGTAGAACATGTTCGCAAAATTTGAAATCTTTAAATTATTGGGCTAAATAAATGAAGAGGTAAATTTGTCCAGATCTCGTATGATAGTATAGCCCCCTGCCTTATTCGTGGTAAATGTCTCCTATGGCCTTAGCGGACTCTAGGTGTCTGGAAGCAGACTAATTTAATAAGCGCCATTCTTTAATTGATTCGGGTAAGACGATCTCATACGTATCAGGAAGGAAACAGATTGTGACTTTCAATGGCTGCCAGTGGGATGATCTTGATTACGCAAGTCGGATATCCCAAGGGTCTGTACTTGTCACTCTACTCTTTTCGGTATATATTAATCTGTCATATAAATTATACATATTTGCCGACGATGGAGCAATTCGTGAGTCTGCCAGTACTATCGGGTCAACAGTTATCAGACGACTAAGAAAGAGGTACCATTTGGTGTAAATATGTGCATCAATGGTGAAGACTCAAGTTGATAGTGTAAAGATAAAATTTGTTCTTCTTAGTCGAATTAAGCAATATCTTTGGCGAACATCTCGTCTCCTTTTCTTCTTATTCGTATTACCTCGCTTAGATTACTGTCTGGTGTGTAATTAAAGCGTGAGGTGGTTGACTAGGGCTGATTTGAATCATCTGAACTCTCTGTGTAGATGCTAGATGGGGCTAACAGTTGAATATCAAGTGCATAATTATACGTTCAGCTTGAGTACCGTCTGAAATATCGCTTTATGTAAAACACCTCTGTTTTGGTTTTGGTTTTAAATGGTGCCGGCTCCACGATACTGACAGGAACTGGTTGAAAAATAATTCTACCTGGTCTTTAAGATCAAGTCAGAAGTATCTCTTGAAGATACATTTTTGCTGAACATAGTAACACAGAGTGGCCGTATCAGCTATTTGTAATGAAATTTCAAGTCACATTCGTCTTTAAATTCTTTGCAAATCAGCCGGCTATTAGTTTGACACTAGTATTCGACACAAGTATGTATATTTTAATAGTGTTCATTGTTTTATTCTGCGAAACGTGCAAGTAACATAAACATTTGTTGACACGTATTCGAATGTTTAATTATTTATTCGTTATTATTATTCCTTTTAAAGTTTGAATATTTGTTTGTATCTATTTAAAAAAACAGATTGTCAAAAACACACAGTTAAAATCGTTTAAAAAAAAGATATATGTAGGGCCCTCAACCTACATGTATATAAAAAGATGCGTTGTGTCATAAAGATTACTATTATTCTTATTAATAGACATGATACCAATGTTTTTACAAAACAAAAACATAAATAATCCTAGAACCGTACGCGTTTTTTCACTAATATTTCCAAAATCGCCACAGCAGTTCATCATGGAAGCTGGATGCGCCACTGTGCAAATATATTAGACTCTACGAATATAACAGTAACATTACATTTACCAATTAACCGTTTACAAACACATTGCATCACTATTTTCACATTACCCACTTACATGGCTAATTTACCCCATCACCGATTATTGGAAAGAAAGAATTATTATTAGTAATTATTATTAGTAATCTTTTTCCCAGGGGCATCCGTGCGTCACGTAGATTACCACAGCCTTTGTTCACGGCACGGGGCTATAGAGTGCTGACCCGTTTATTCTTATTCTTATTCTTATGTAGAAAGATGTAATAATGTACAAGGCTTTATCAAATAATTGCTTTTGGGAATTTCGCCAAATTGACGTAATAAAAAACGTGACATACTGTATGTAAACCGATTTATAACCTTTAATATGACAGCATTTTAATT
>JARFOD010016667.1:0-11158 GCA_031763545.1 Mopalia muscosa
GACCCTCAGAGTAAGGCACCGAATCGCCAGCAGTAAATGCCGGCCATCTAGACCACTCAGCCACCCGGCCTTCTACTGTTCAGTTAAGTTCAGAATTCCAAAACGGCACATCGACCAGGAAAGAAAGTCCAACAAAATCATGCGCCGGCCACCACGTCGTTATCCAATGGCTTTCCATCAGGGACACGATCTGGGACGTCAGCATGCTCGAGCTCTGTGAAAGGCGTAGTACAGACAATATTAACCGCACACGGCCGTTCTGTAACGTCTGTGTTCCACGTCAATAGCCTAGTCACCTCGGTTAACCACTGTGCGCATGTCGGATAATCCTTCGACACTTTCCTACCGGTACAGTTATATCGGAGGTGAATGGAAGCAATAATACTACAAGAAAACCTGTCATGTTAACCGCCGGATGTTTTGTCGCGCATGCGTCGAAATCAACCAAAACATTATGCGGATTTGTATTATAAGAAAAACACATCACACAATCCTGTTTCTTGGCCAAAATCTAATTTAAATAAAACACGGTACCTCTTCCATGCATGACTTGTTGCAAAGAATTCAAATTTCACCCGCTGTAAGTATTTTAAACATAATGTAACTTCACTGACGTCATCACATCAACGCAATAATAGCCTTCATAGGTAAACAATAAACACGTGGATATTAGTAAAGTAAATCTGTACGAGTTACCTCTCTTGAAATGAACAGCATAACGTAAGAGGTTATTTAGGGTACGGAAATGGCCGAGGATGTTAAGACATGCACTGTGCAATCACTGGTAACAGGGGAGGTAGACCATCGCCTTCAAAGAACACTGCCAATCAGTGCTCATCGGGCAATCAAACGGGTCCATATTTAAAATATACCCTTCGTGCGGGGGTCTTTGTTCAACGCCATTTGAACATGTGTGGTGTTTATCGTGTTTTTTCTTTTCTCTTTCTTTTGTGTGTATTGTTTAGGTTTGAGAGTCACAGAGGATCTGCCGGTTGCGATCCACTTCACTCACAATGTGGAATATGGCGTAACAACTCCCTTGATCGCTTTGGAATCGGGGGTGTCCGGAAATCCATCTCCAGGCGGAGGGCTTCTTTCTGAACAGGTCGAACCAGATCATGGCGTAGTCGACTTGAAACCCGTGGCAGGATATGGCGTTCTCTTCGTCCCGGTAGGCTTTCCCTACGTCGACAATACAGAGAATGGGACGTTTCGGTACCACACTCAAGAACAAGTTTAGTTCGTTGACGGCTGTTTCCTCTTGGGGAACAGCAAAATACTTGGTGGGCACGTGTCGAGTCGGGTATTTGACTGGTGTTTTTTTCAAGGTCTTGGTATGCGCGACCTGAAGGGGTGGACTGATTTGTACTTTGCGAACGTGCATTCGTACGTCTTGAAGGACGACTTTGAAAGTTGCATGGGTGGGGTGTTTAAATACGTCTCAAAGCGGTCACAGGAATCCACGAATTAAAACTGACATGCCAACCCAACCACTTCACGCAATGGAATGTCTTACCACAGCGTTTTTTTCTGACTCCAGCATCTCTTCTACATGATAGTAATCCTCGGGTGTGGTGTGTTGTAATTCAGCCTCGTAAAATGTATCGGGCCAAAACCTCTCCGTTCACATCTTTAAACGTATATACGATCGATCGTCGAAGGTGGTGTTGTTCAAATTCAGTATTGTTCGGTAAAGCTCATGTACTCCAATTTGGATAATGGCGTTTTCAAACAAGCTTTAGAGTTGAATAATTTTTGTGTCTTTTAGAAAGTGAATATTAAGAGTATTTTCGTCATTTTGGAATAATAAGCTTTAGAGTTTTCTGATACGGTGCTGATCGGTACGGTATTTGGAGATGATGGTGATATAGGTGAGGAAATAGCGGTAAACGTCCTTGTGATTGGACAAGCTTTGCAAGTCTACCAAATCCGCTTGCCATTGGCTGTCAAAACCCGCGACAATTATCCAATTCCGTCGAAAGTGCCGCCTTTTAACCATGCCACCGCTTGAGCAGTCGACACATTGATGCCACGATCACGTACCACCTTTCACAAGCCGTTGATACAGCTGAAGAATGCCAGGCTGTTTGGTTCGTAATACAACTGCCGCAAAGTCTAGTCGAGGTTCGGCGACCTGGTCGATGCGGTGGTGGCTGATAGACGTTGCCTTAGTGTTTCGCTGTCCTCTTCTTCTCTTATGTCTACCCAAACTTGCCGTGCAGCACGTGTGATAAGCGTGATCGAGCTGCCTGTATACCGCTAGCAGTTTAACCATGTGCAGTATCGTAGTTCGTAACAAGCCATCAATTGTTAATAACACGGTGTGTTCGTAATAGCGACGTGAGGCGTCAAGGTAATGTAAGTGGTCACATACGACGTCGGTGAATTGTTTCAACACCAGTAAACGTCCTACATTCACCCGTCCATCTTCAAACATCGCCAAGACAACGCCTTTGGAAGCTGGTTAAAACCTGCACTGAGGCTACCATGTGTGATCAATGGAGTTTATAATCGGTCATGGCATCACAAGTGTCGACTGCACACTGAACACCACACATCTGATATACTCTTGAAAAAGGGTCGGGTCGTAGTGATTACATATGTAAATAGAAATGATCGGTTATGTATGGCGGCTGTTGTCAAGACTTCATGATACTTGATAATTTGTTAATGTAGAACACCACATTAGCCACATGCTTCACAAAACATTTGTTTATGAAGGTGGCCTCTGCGGTTGAAGGTGCTCGTTTGGGAATAGTACTATTTCCGCTATCAATCCATTACCACCCTCTTGAAGTATCGGAGCACGCCATGTAACAAGTCACTACATTGCCTGGGTAACCCCATGGGCCACTCGTCGTTGATGTGTCAGATTGGAAGGCTTGTTGAAAGTGCGCCAACAACTCCCTAATTCGAAATGCAATCGCCTGGCTTCTTGTCTTCCGTTTCTTCCACCGTTTTCTTGGTGGTGGTGGTGGTGATGCTGCTCTCTTCGATCTCGAAGTACATTCCGCTTCTCGGTAAATTCTGCTTGGCAAATATCGCAGGTAAACATTGTTAACTCTCTCAATCAGGTATTCAAAGGAAATGAACACGCACTTGGCTGTGCAGCCGTTTTTGTTTTATAGCTGTCGATCTCCGAATGATCGAGGCTTCGAGGCCTGGTTCGGTAACACAGTAAGAGCACTTGATACACGTTGCACTCCATGACCTTCATACCACCCCATGACAACCCTTCCTTGCTCAGAAGTTCGGTGTTTCGCTCCGCACAACATGATCGGTCATAACACCTTTCTTGTTAGGTACTTAGGAGACGCTCCTTAGTCGATAATAAGAAACAACCTTTTTTATGCCGTCATGATAAAACCTAACGCAACTATATCTCACAGCGCGCAAAGCATCATGGGAAAACACCCACACCTACTCAGAACGCCGCAAAACAGGGTCGTCACGCCGCGGAACGCCTCATGATGCCGTCGGCACACGCGCGGGCGGGCGGCTGCACCGGCGGTCGGGCTTGTGAGGTGGGAGGACACCCCTGCCGTGTCGGCCGTGCTGGTGAGGGTGAAGTAAGAGATAGCCTCTGGTTCTTAGCACACCTCGGTCTTCGACGATGGGTCCGCTTAGCGATGGTCTGAATTATCTGCATGTGTGAAGATATGCTGTGACGGTGTGTCAGTCACGCTGGTAATGTATAGCTAAGGGAGATAATTCCTGATGCCATAGCTGTGGCCCCACAGCACCCCATGTCAAATCTCATCACATCTTGTCAACTCTTGCGATATTCTGCCGCATGCAAAGCATCACAGGAAGACATCAACTCTATACCCCATATGCAGTTCTATCCATCCGATTCCCACTACATGCTAGTCCAAATGACCCACATCATCTGAATCTAGCATTCCCATGGGTCAACAGCCCAAGTCAATGGCGCCCACCCATTTTTGTAACACCCATCCACCCATGTAATAAGCATACGAATGGCCACTCCGAGGTTTGCACTCAGGTCACCCTGCACACGTTGCACTCCATGACCCCCAACATCATCTCGTCAACGCTCGCGAGATTCCAACGCACAAAGCTTCACGGGACCCCCCCCCCCCTTCCCTATGACAGCATTTGGGTCAAACCTTTCTTATTCAGCAGTGCGCTGATTCCCATCAGCTTCGCACTACATAGTAAGTAATAACACTTCTTTATGATGTAATAGCACATCCCCAAAGCCCGAATGCACATCATCAGCCAATCTCCACAACCCAAAAACCTCTCCTCCCCTTTTCTAGTGCAGTGCCTCTTCACGTTACAAATCAACCAAACAAACAAAATCATTTCAAGAATGCTGTGACGATGTGCCCGCCATGTTTGTGATTGTTATTGTCGCTGTGACGTTCACTTTGTGACGCCTGGAGGCACCTTAACATAAACTATTGATATAGTGGCGCATTTTTTTTCAACGCCATTGCATAACAAAACTTGACATGGCTCGGTCATAAACACTGTCAATAACCCGCCCTCGCCAGGCTTAGCTTTAATTCAACCCTAGACACATATTCTCCTTACTAGTATATGGCAATGGACTCCACTCCCAGAACCAAATTATCTAGAAGAGCTGATGTTTGTATATATACTGTATCCTATCTGGTCATTTCCCGGTCAACCAATATTTATTCTGCTTTAATCTTCACCGAAATGGATATTGCGGGATTGTTCTGAGCCTGATATTGTCACTATCTATTAAATTACAATCGGTATATTGTACAGCGGCACCGATTAAATACGGAGTCATCCCCCGCCCCTTAGTACTGATTAACGGATTATTCTTCTTTACATGTAATAAAATATTGCGACATAAATAGCAGCCGGGAGCCAAACTGGATCATCAGCGACTGTTTATCTTTTTATTGTCCAGAAAGAAAAGCCGCTATATATACAAATCCTTTTTGTTTAACCCGCTGACATAAGGCGGTGGCTGCGCCGCGGGTGACCAGAACATGCATGTTTCAAGCTGCGTCCGAGATTTTTGTAACGTAGAGACCATAAAAATGGCTGTTTGAAAAAGCGGGAACCAGTCAAAGTCTGTATATGCAGGTTTAGGGCAGCCTCGGTTGCAGTCTGCTGTACACAGGATTTAATGACTCAACTGGTTCTTGTGATCCTTTTTAATGAATGATAACCAGAGTTACGATCAGATTATGAAAATGGAAATTAATGTATTGTATTACACACAACAAGTTTTACTTATTTAAAGAAGATGGTTTTTGGGTGGTCTTCCCATTTAAGGAGAAGATGACACGTGAATAGAGTGCATAGTTTTACTCATCCATTACGGCTTTTAACCTTTTACAAATTAATTGTCAACGGGTAACAATTCAAACACTTTTGATCAAATCTGAATGCACGACCTTACATTATATGTAATCAAGAAACTGAGTTTTAACCTATTTTGAAATACAATTCGAGCGCTTCTATCATCGAGGAGCTAGAGGTGTGGGCTTTTGTCAGAAAGCAAAATGTTGCCTGTAACGGTATAGCCTGACCATCCTTTAGCTTTACTATGTGTTAATTTATTAACTGTACTGCCATGATAAATCTATTAATAAATACAATAGATATAACATGTGCAGTATTATGGATATAAACGATTTGAATGTTCATTTATGTTTTAATGCAGATGATGATATTTATTGTGGCGATTTTAATTCATACAAAAACACGCATGGACGAACCGTAAGAATTTTTAATGATTTTAATGACCATGTAATGTTAAAATGATGGCTCACCCACACGGTACGATGTACGCACTGACAACAATTCTTGTTTCGATCTTACCTTTTATCTTGTTATTGATTTGTGGTTTATAGCTCAAACTTTCAAAATGTCTTTTTGGCACATATATATCAACGGGTAACACGTGTTAACCAAATAGGCGGGTATTACATCAAAACCATTGTCATCTTTTTTTTTCTCAAAAGAATACCATCGTAAGTTTAATCAAGATCTGTTTAACCTGCCATGTAGATGAGTTGAATAACAATATAATTGCAGCAATCAATTCATCAGCCCCTTTATACATACCTAAAACTTCAGACAACGCATATATTAACCCACGTGTGCCCTGCGGACCGATATATGAATGTAGGCCATCAGGGCCCGAACACGAGCCACACAATGAGCCAGCTTGATAGGATAGCCTGAGGATATCGCATTATTTATTTACTATATAATGTTTGTCGTTTGTGTAAATATTTTAAAGTTAAAATGTGAAGAACTATCAAGTCAGCCGAAAAATAAAGCTTATTTTATCCCACAATTCGATCGACAGCCAGCATTTCCCAAACGTTAAAACCATAAACGGCAAGACACTTGTCATAGTTTTCGAACTGTGAAAAGTGACACTAGAACGTTTGTGGTCAATTCCGATAAATACTCTGTCGAGGCTGAAGGATTTGTCCGCCCATAGGATATAGAGTTTTTAACCCATAAAAGAACAGATGGAGCTAGACTTGTTTGCTTACTAAAACAATTTGATGATATGCCAATAAAAGTGGATGTTACTTTGAATGAATGAAAACAAGGATTAGAACACCAACCCCAGGGGAGCATGGAATCAGTAGTTCTATTTTAAAGAATTTTCAAGAAAATGCAGGAAGATACCGTTTTATTACATTTAAAGACTATTTGGTCGTCTATGATTTTACAGTCCTCTTGGCCAAAAGCACTTGTTTCTCCTGTTTTGAAACCTGTGAAATCCCTGTCCGATCATGTCTATGTAAACTCATCATGGATAGGTTAGTCAACAATAACCTTTTATATTTGTATACTTAATAAGGATAGTATTATTTCCCTATCCTTATGGGGATTTTGCTAAAATAGTAACTTTAGAAGCAGCAACACGTAGTTCATGCGCCTATAAGTCTGATCTTTAGCTGTGTTCTTATATATGTTTTTATACTTCTACGCCTGCATGAAGCAGTATTATTTTTCAAACAAGTGCATTCCTTTTAGTTCGTATGATGATGAGTGACGCATTAAATGTTTTAATTATTTAAATATTTGGGGCTTCATTTTATTAAAATGGAAAAACAAATGAAAAACACATATTGCTTATTTCGTGGAGAGATGCAGGTCTTCTCTCAGTGTATAACCGTAAAACTGATGGCACTTTGTTTGAAGAGTAGCGCTGATGTATATTTACTTAGGGCTGGATGAAATTTCACTTAAGAAAATGGCAACATGGTATGCTAGTGTGAATTAATTTTAGAATACACCGCCATCCTATAAGTGAAATATCATTAAGCACGGAGTAGAACACTAATCAAACAATCAGGCATGAAATAACCATTGTATCCATTACATCTGGGATTAGCTTAGACTGTACCCCAGTTAGGTTACATACAATTTCTGACAAGTCCTATATTCCGTTATTGCAAATTCAAAAGAAATCAACAATGCATCGAGGAAAGGTAAATGGCAGTTCTTGTCAACGAAGATTTCTATTCGGTTATATAATAAAAGTTCAAACAAAAACCAATAACAACTATCACAAACAATCGTATAGCAAGAATTTTCCTTTATTTTTTAAAAGAAAATTTGGAAATTGAATTTTCCGTCGCGCATTCATAGTTCACCAATGATATATCATCTTTGAAATGTCACTCGGTTTCTTACAAACTTCATTTTGCAAAGTGGGAGTTTTCTATAACATCGGGTCAGCATGAAATGTGTATTGAAAAGTCAAGGAAATTTTTAACAACATTTCTCATTTTTTAAAATAATTTGCGGTTTTATCGACAAGATGCTGTGTCAACCTGGTATACGTAGATCTGTTTTACGAATATACAAATTCGCAGTATGGACATGTTTAATATTTGGACCAGGCGTCAGTTAACGGGAATGACTATGTTTATCATTTTAACAAATCATGCATGTTGATCTAGCTGTATAACACATAAGGTATAAGACCTTCGTGGGTTTTTTTGATATAAAACATCACGATAACATTATACGATCGCCCATCATTACAAGACGGCGTTGTCCTCTAACAATTGCTGGATTCACTATTTAGCGAAATAAGCAGGTGCTTATGGCATAATGAGATGGGGGCCCCACATAAATGTTTTTTCTCAGCCAGGGTACATAAGAAGGGGCCCCCGTGAAATGAAAACAATTATATACACATTAATGCAATGCTAGATGTGCAATGTAGGATTAAGTTTGAGAATCTGATCAAAGACTTTGCAACTGAAAACAACAATATGATAAATATGTTCAAATATGGATAAAGTGGAAGTATACAAAAATAAACATGAATACTTTCAAATTTTACTGTAAGTTTAGTTTCCATCTGAAAAATAAAATAAAATCATATGGTTTATTATTGTATATGTTTTAAGTACATCTACCAAACTAGTTTAGGTGCGTAGGGAATATGCAGTACACCTGTAGCGTTATTGGGAATGTTGGTATCTGAACTGTGCTACCTGTAAGGTGATAAAGGTATCCGTGTGAGGGAGAGTTATGCATGAAAGGTCTACTGTGATAATTGAAAATATTTGACTTTATCGATCGATTCGCTTGCCTCTTCGTAATTACCTCTTCGACCACTTGGTTAAGGAGATCGTCAATCGGATAAAATGATACCACATATTTTAATATCATGTTTAACGTTTACATCGAACGATCAAACTAAACAAAGCATTATATATGATAAGTGAAGCATATAAAACGAATGGAGTAAAATATTTTAATTTTCCGGTAGAGCTAAATATGTCTCGTAAACAATGCAACAAAACTTCTAAGGTGTGTTTGTCCGTCTATTTTGATAAAATTTGAATTTGCCTTTGTGATATATTTCGGTACAAAGTAATATGCGATGAACGCACCTAGCATTCACTGTGCCTGTATGGATTCTTGCAGATATACGGATTTCCATGGCTCGCGGCTGGGGCTCAGTGTTGAGCGTGTGTGCCTACTAAACATACTTTGATTTGGCGTTCACAGGATCGAGTTCATTTGTCGACCATCAGGTATATGCTTGAGTCACACGATATAGCTCTGGCCATCGCGGGGCTGATTTTACGAGATTTCATCTCGGTTTTCTACCGAAATAAGAGAGAGAAAAAAGGGTAAGACGTGGAGAATCCGTCCTCATTTAAGTGAAATGCCCATGAGTACGACAATAAAACTCAAATCAAACAAGCAAACAAATCAAGGATCCCTACAACATTAATGTACTTTGAGAGTGAACTAGCTTAGCTTAAACGAGGAGATGCTCCAGAAGTCTCAATACCAGCCTTAATGGTGACTGCCTTGAACATGTTGTGTCTGAATGGAAGGGTTGGTTCTAATAGTAATTCACCCTACTATAAAAATGTTTGCTCGTTCTCTGCAAGAATGATCAGATTCCCAATCTTTTTAGCAGTATTTCTTAAATGGCCAAACAGTATCCCATTAATTTTAAGGGACACAATGCGATAAAAAAGTCACAGTTTGCCGTGGGTTTCATGAAAAGCTCTTGATTAGTGGCATGTTAAAATCACGCCACGTTTAAAAACACTGTATTAAAGTACCATTTGTTCTTGTCATATCGTACCAAAAACATTGTATGGAGATTTATTGCTTATTCTCACAATATGAAACACAACTGCATTAGTTCATCTATTTGTTCACAATTATTCAGACTTCACTAAACTCCTGACAGACATTTCCTTGTCTTCTGTCTTCTCGAAATCGGCCATCTCGTTCAAGTGATAGTCCCTGATTCTTTTTCCTAGGATCCCAATCTCAGGTCGGGTACACTTTTTTATCCTCTGTTAAGAAATACATAGCACATAATCATAAATTATAATATCAAGGCGCAAAATTTCCTAACGGTGTTACTTAAATGTCATTGTACAAGATGATATGGAATATAAAATAAAGCGAAATAATATTTGTCACCGTTTAGACATTGTCAACATTGTACGACAAACTTGCTGGCGTTCTTGCTTCTGATTATTAAGTAATCTATAACGAGGATCTGGGTACAATTATAGCCTACCTGTGAGAGAGTTCCTTCAGTTGTTGAGAGTTTATAAATCAGGACAACCGGTATTGGGATAGAACTACACACAGCCAGGATCCAACCAAACACGTTCGTCCACTCCGGATACTCATAGTCCCCATAGGTGGGTGAACGAAATTTAACCATCCCTAAGATCAGCGCAAACTGCAGAAAAATTGGTAGTGGTCATTGGGTAATAGTTATGACTGGTTGCAACACATAAAAAAGTTTAATCCAATAGGGATTCGCTTGGAATAAATGGAGCTTACTGTCCAGGGCACTGATACAATGTGGCCCAATGTGATCTGTTTGTGGACGTTTTACTGTACATAACTACATTCAAACGTATAATGTTAATATGGTATATTTGGACATATGGTGAATTACAGTTTTAAAAAAGCAATTGGCTGAATTACGAAGCAGGAAAAATATAGAGTTGTAAAGTAGGCAATTAGTAATAATAATAAAAAATATTAAGAGTTTCCTGTATATACTTCCAACATGTAGGCCTTTGAATAAAAACTTGATTACAAAAGGGAAACCCACCAAACATCCAGTTGATTATAAGAATAAAAGCATGGACCTTTAATAAAATATAATATTGTTTTGTTTTTATTAAAATAACATTTATTTTTATTATTGTTATTTGTTTGTTGCTCCTGTTGTTCCGACAATTTAAAAATATGTACGTCACAAGTTTATCTCAATTTAACTTGGGTTCAAATTTACTCCCAAAATGCTAAGAACCGAAATGAAATTTCGCCGTTTATCGACGATAAATACTCTTCAAAAAAAGAAACGCAAAAGAGAATTTTCTGAGTTGACATATATGTTATTCAAATGAATTGAACTCACAATGTCACCAATGTACATATATGAAATTCGGCTCAATGACACATTGGTGTATGGAACACCCGTCTCGAAATTTACAGCCCCATCTGCCTACAAAACTGTCCACCAGGTGGAGCCAAAGTCAATACCTTGTGTGACCACCCTTTGCAGCCAGAACTGCGCGACATCGCCTGGGCATGGAACGAAGCAATCGTTGGATGTTCCTCTGTGGAATCCTTCCCCACTCTTCCTGCAACATGTGGAACAGCTGATCAAGGGTCACTG
>JARFOD010016678.1:0-11157 GCA_031763545.1 Mopalia muscosa
TATTTACTATCTACCACAGCCTGTACATTCAGTGCATGGTATCCCTTTCGGCATACATACGCCTGCTCGTCTAAACTCGGCGCAATGATGGGAATCAGAGTCCCATCGATGGCTCCTATCACATTCGGGAAACCAGCTAACGTGTAGAAATCCTCTTTGATTTGGGGTATTTCCCCCATTTCAGGGAATGATACCTCGTCAGCACAATTGTTTAAGATGGCTGCCGTAACGCGATGAATGCAGCGCGATGCCGACGCTCTGCTTATCCCATGCAAATCCCCGGTTTCTGACAAAAAACTTCCCTTCGCAAATGCTCGAAGGGTAACAAGCAATTGTGTAATGGGAGGAATTGCATGGGATCACTGGGTAACAAAGATAATGTCATCCTCAATTTTCCCTAATAAGTCTATTATTTGTGTCCGTTGTCATATAAGTGAAATACTCTTGAGTACGACATTAAACACCAATCAAACAAACAATCAAACATCCATAGACAGCCTGTACCTCGCAACAACATGGACATTGTCCAGCAAGTTTAACACTTGCACTCTTTCTTTGAAAACTCGCTGTCTTCTTGTGGACAATTCCCGCAACAGCATTAAGTGAGCCGCCATTTTAATACCATATGTAAAATTTACATATAGGTTACACTACGTCGAAAGGTAGTGTAAATTTACGTGTAGTTTTACAGGTACTAGTAACTTACATACGGTTTGTGAAACGCTCCCAAAAAGTTGTCTGCGACTTACATACGGATTTACACTCACTTGTAACTTACACACTGTTTGTGAAACGACACCCATGTCTATATCATTAAATGGCAGTATTGTATAGTCATCGTACTAATGCAAATAACGCCAATGGTCATATGAACGCTTGTCTGTTAAAGATCGTGTATATATAAAAACGTGGCAATATTTTATATGGTCATACTATGAAGGTAAATAATTACCTTTAAGTTAGAGTTTTTAATGTTAAAGGTAACAAAATGAACAGCATTATTGTCAAATGTAGGAACTCAATGTCCTTTATGTAAAGGCCAATTCACACCGGACGCGACGCGACTGTCGCGCTGCACGAAATTATGGTAAAACACTACTTTTTTAGTTATAAAGTTCATATTAGATGCTACTGTCGCGCGACAGTCGCGCTGCTGTCGTCTGTTCTCTTACGTAACATTATGACGTTATTCGTTTCCATTGTGACGTCATTACCTGAGCGAGTCCGCCAATGTTAAAGCATAGGAATGAAGCGTGTCGTGCAGCGCCTAAAGGCCAATTCATACCGGATGGGCGCTGCGCCACACGTTGCATTCCTATGCTTTAACATTGGTAAACTCGCTCAGGCAATGACGTCACAATGTGACGTTTGAGAACATACGACTGCAACGCGCCTGTCGCGCGACAGTAGTCTTCAATATGAACTTTACTACATAATAAGTAGTGTTCTACATTATTTTCGCGACGGGCGACAGTCGCGTCGTGTCTGGTGTGAATTGGGTTTAACTAGTGTAAACAAGACCCAAGCGACGCGACGTCGCGTCGCGTCTGGTGGGAATCGGCCATCAAAGTCAATCGAAACCACAGTGCGCATTACAGAGCTGTAATAAATTGTTAATCCCGATCTAAAGGGCTGTAAAATCATCGTTTTTTTTACCCTTAATTAACTATGTGTATTCAGTATTTTGAGAAGTTATTATTTACATTTACTTTTGTCATGCGTTATTCGGTGGCTTTCATCGTTCTGATAAGTGAGTCATCGAGCAAAGACGCTGGATCGAAAGTTGTAAAATGTATGTAAAAGATGGTCGCAAATGCTGTGTTGTGATTGGTTGAATTACTCTTTGCTTTTGCGCCCTAATAATAGCCTGTCTTGTATCTATCCAGTCTTCTCATAGTATATTCATAGTGTCTGTGAGGATTGTTTCCTTCATCCGTTGTTGTGGCACGCCGGCTGGTGAGTGGATTGATTCTCAGTACGGCTTAAACCACAAACAAACAAACAATAATGTTGAAGATGGTACATCTATATCAGTGTTTGCTTCAATGTCACTTGACTAGTGTTCATTCAATAAGGTTTTCACTTGAATTTATAGAGTAATATATATGCCGCTGTTTTTAATCCTTCTTGAATAGATATAACAGTTTTTCTTTGCCCTGGGTCAATTTTGAGAAAATATTTTTCTAAGCCTATTATGACGTGGATTATAAATCCTGCTATATATGTATATTTTTAAAAATTTATCTCACTGGTTCAGAGATGAAGATTAATTTAAATCGATTATGTATCTTATGTTCTAGATCAATTCCCAGATACAAAATTCTTAAAAGATCTTAATCTGGTATTTTGTATATTTTACGTAAATGGGGACAGGTATTATGTAATTGAAGAATGCTTAGATACTCAGGATTACAAATATAACTTAAGTAAGAAAAATAACTTTGATACAGATCCAATAAACAACTGGGGATATATCTCAGTGTCCTTCGTAATTCTGGACATTTTTGTTCTGTTTCAATATGTTATTTTGGTAGATTTTGTCGAACCATGTAAAATAAAGCGTTTTTCACAAACATGTCCATCTCCTGACCTTGACACATTTGTGTTTGATGGTGTAGATCACGATGTGGTGTTTATAATGCACCTTCTCTTGTTTCCACCAGCAAATACTGGTATAACAGAATGTAATCGTATTGTTTGACATACATGTATCCAATTTGTTTGATTGGGGTTAAACGTCGTACTCAAGAGTATTTCAATAATATGACGACGCATTATCCATTTACGACTCTGTCCTGTTTGACTATGTGGCGCAAACGCGAGGAAAAATCATAAAAAACCACCCAGAGATTACCGGACCCGCATTATGTGTCACACATTTCCACAAGGGTCTCGATTCTGTGACAGGTACATCGAAGGGAGATCAGTAGTCCAAAACGCTAGCCACTGAACTTCTGCGGTGGACCAGTGAAACATATACAATATTGGTTGACTTTTTACTTGGATAATACATTAGCATCATATAATATTGTTAGAGGACATTGTGATACCCAAATCCATACCCGATGTGCAAACATCAAACGGGATTAAATCGATGGTCTTTCTTTTCATCTTTCTTCATGATATTTCAGCGAAATAAATGCCGAGTTTTCATTTTTTTGAAACAATTCTCTTCATTAAATATAAAAATGTAAAGAAATAATTATGTATACAGTATTAATTTGTCAGACAGTCAATAAGTAAAACAGAAAAACATAACTTTATTTCAAAGGAATTATACCTCCATACAATAATGTTACAGGTCAATTTCTTTAGACAATATGTGAAACGGCAAGACACTATACCAAATTATCATATGACTTGAAGACTGACTGCTTTTTCTCAAAGTTGTTTTATTTTTATTTGGTAAATTCTGGGAAACACCCCACCCTGTATCGTCAGGGTAGGAACTTACATCTATATTATTAATCAATAGTCAAATTATAATATGTACAGATTAACCTATCATTTTATTAATGAGATCGGTCAGTAGCTAAAAAGGGAGATAAATATGTCACTCTTATAACTGTCAGCGCCACCTATATCATAAACTAACCATTCAAATTTATTGCATAGTCATACCATGCTAGTAAGTCAATGGGATATATGTCAGTTTCGGTCATATGAGTAGGCCTACATATTTATCTCCCCTTAATACCACGGACCAACCCTGTTAGATTATATTGTTAGTTGTCAATCACATAGGTGGCAACTTTGGTTATATGAGTAACATATTTATCTCCCTTTCTGACCACTGGCCAACCCGATTGGAAACAACATGACCTGGGAGGGGAATAAATTACCTCTTTCAAAAACCAATATCATACTCGTCACTATATTAATATAGACAACATTTCATTAAAACAAAAAGCATCGGCTACGTTAGCAGCGCTGCGAGGGTACCGACTCTCTGTCTGCCCATACCACCCCCAACGGTGCGAGTGTACCAGCTCTTTGCCTAGGCATACCACACACAGCTGTGCGAGTGTACAGACTCTCTGTCTGCCCATATCACACACAGCGGTGCAAGTGTACAAATTCTCTGTCAGCCCATACCACACACAGCGGTGCGAGTGTACCAGCTCTCTGTCTGCGCATACCACACACAGCTATGCAAGTGTACCAACTCTCTGTCTGCGCATACCGCACTCAACGATGCGAGTGTACCAACTCTCTGTCAGCGCGTACCACACACAGCGTTGCGAGTGCACCAACTCTGTCAGCGTGTATCGCATACAGCGATGTAGTGTACCAACTCTCTGTCAGCGCATACCGCACACAGCGATGCGAGTGTACCAACTCTCAGTCAGGGCATACCACGCACAACGATGCGAGTGTGCCGACTCTCTGTCAGCGCAAACCACACCGCAATGCGAGTGTACCAACTCTCTGTCAGCGCATACCACAGGCAGCGATGCTAGTGTGCAGACTCTCTTTCAGAGCATACCACACACAGCGATGCGAGTGTACCGACTCTGTCAGCGCAAACCACACACAGCGATGCGAGTGTACCAGCTCTCTGTCAGAGCATACCACCGACAGCAATGCAAGTGGACCAATGCAAACCACACAGAGCGATGCGAATGAACTAACTCTCAGTCAGGGTATACCACACACAGCAATGAGAGTGTACCAACTCTCTGTCAGCACAAACCACACACAGCGATGCGAGTGTACCAACTCTCTGTCTGCGTGTACCACAGACAGCGATACGAGTGTGCCGACTCTGTCAGCGCATACCACACACAGCAGTGAACACTAGTGTACCTACTTTCTTTTAGCGCATATTACACACAGCGATGCGAGCTTACGGACTCAGCACACCACATACACTCACACATACATATCAACTATTTAGTTTGTTTGCTAATTGGTGTCCAATGCCGTTCCCAAGATCATTTCACTCTCATGAAGGAGTGCCAGTCCAATGGATGACCCGGTAGCGGAAACCACCCTCGACAACACTGTCAACAACCAAAGACAAGACAGCACAACTACAGCACAATCAGGAGGCAATACAACTCCATCACTAACAGATCGGCTTCGTGTTGCTCTTTAGTTGAATAGGTCACAAGGTCACAATTAACAGATTTTTTAGATAGCTTTGCTTTTTTATCCAGGCATCACAAAAATGTAGCCGACTACGATTGGTTACATAATACAGAACTAACGTAATTAATGACAATTAAAACCGACAGACTTTATAAGTAAATGGCAAACAGCTTGGAGTGAAAAGTACTAAATGGTACCCAACGACATGCTCAAGTTCATTTCACTTCTACGTGGTGTACTTTAACAAGCAAAAGAAGTTTAACCAAAAAATGTGAATTGTTGTGATTTTTTCAAAGTGAATACTGATCTAGTGCTAAGTGAAGATAGCATTGCTTTGGTCCGAACTGCCTTTCCCAGCGTGTCCTTAATTGACCATGGTAAAATAACAGACGTGTTTTATTTGTAACGGTCAAAACATCAAAATTATACCCTTGCCTCGTGAAGAATTTATAAAAAGGATAATCCGTTTATTTTGAAAAATTTAATTAGATTCAGTTTACTTCTGTGGGGTGAGTGTGGGGCGTTGCGCTTGGTACGTCATCTACGGGTTTTGCGTTGAGCCCTAACAGTTTCTTCAAAGACTCGCGTAAAGACTCGCTACAGTAAACGTATACCACGAAGTTCAAACTGGGATTTATCATAAACAGCAGCTCTCCAATCGTTAGTCTTACCTCAAACTCCAGAATAGACTTTATAAAAATCTCCCTTCCATGTAGAGCAACTGTCAGCACGTTGGATGCTGAACCGAGATTGCTAAATAGAAAAGCACAAATACTGCCCACAAGAAGTCGTTCAATCTGAGCTTGCTTTGACGTTTTTGCTTGTGAGATATCATTTTCTTTAAGAACTGATCTCGCTTTTTGGGCTATACGGAGCTTTAAAATTATAAGAAAGTTCAACACTACCAAAAGAGGAAAAGGGACCAAAACAGATGAAATGACGAAAAACATGTACATTATCCTAGTGTTAATAGGATCGCGACTGAAGTCTGTGTAAGTAAAACTATATACCGATTCGTTTGACACTGGATCGGTTTTAATATCGACTTTGAACTTAAAGAATTGATCGAAATTAGCCAGAATCGCCAGCAAAGCTACGCCGACTACAATTTTCTTGGCTCGACTTTCACTGGAAATAACTCGTGCCTTTAAAGGTAATGCTATTGCAATAAGTCTTTCCGTAGCAAACACTAAAGTCGTCCACGAGTTAAAGGATACACAGACGAAGACGAGCCAATAGACGTAAGTTATTAAATATGCTTCGACTTTTTTCCATGTTTTAGAGTTGGAGATTCCTTCGTAATATTGCAAGAAAAACATCAAGTATAAAATGAGATAGATTAGACTAAAAGCAGCCAGGCTTGTGATGTAGACTGAACTGCTTGACGTCAAAGACGAGTTTCGAATCACAAGAATCGTGAATATACAGCAAAAAAATCCGATAACCGCAAATACAGGAGAGATATAGTTAGTGACAATTGTTTTGAAAATTTTAAAAGCTGCCCTTCTTTTGACGATTTGTTTGCCATTGTCGTTAATCTCCACAGTTTGGTTTTCACATAGTTTGTCCCTGGGGAACATTGGCACACATGGACTGTCATAGAATGTTCCATTTTCATCAACAAAGTCGGTCTGCGTTAGCACCATATCTTCTGTGGAATTCAGTGACGATGCATGGCACATACACAACCGTACTAAAACCAAAACGATTAGTGGGATCCCTGTTGCCATTCTTCAAATATATCGTTCTGAAAAACAACAGAAGGATCTTTAGCCGTTTTACTTGTTTTGTTATTTTTTGTTTTGTCATTTCAAGTTAAAAAAACAATTGCTTTTATATTTATATTCTAATGTTTCATTCTCTGCTCAAGAAACACATTTAAAGTAATCCTTGATTTGATTCTTTGATTCATAAAAATAGCTCTTATCTTCTTACCTCAGGTTTTCCAGGAATTATATCGTCAATTCGACGCAAACGGTGTCTGCAGATTGTCCTTATCTGAACGTCCTTCGTTGTAAGAAGTGTTCCTGGGAACAAACTCCTCTTATCCGTAGTTGTTGTTGTTGTTGTCTTGCTATGGAAAAATTTATCCGGCTTTGACGGTTTCTGAAGCTTGGACAACTGAATTATCAGACATTTAAAACAGTATCTTTTTCTTTTTCAATTGCTGGAAAAAAACGCAGGATTTCTGCTGAAACGGTGGTTTACTGATATTTTAGTCCACCCTCCCACATATCAAATATTAAAGGCGAAGATGTCTCTCGGTTAAACTTTGAGGTTTGTATTACCTAAACTTTTTTGTTGTATCCGTTTGACATTTATACTTGGATGAAGCTATGTTCGATTTCTGTAATAAACGTATGGCGACTTCTGAGAACTAGTCCGCAGCCTCCAACACATATATCAGGGATAAGGGTGTCTGGTAGGTGAGCCAAAACGTTTCGTCGTAGCCTTCAATTTGGATGGAACAATATTCAATGTTAGACTATTGTTTCGGATGATGCAAAATGTGAACAATTGTATTGAATATCATACATAGGTAGCCTAGATCATCTGAATAGCAGGGTCTTCAAGATCGTTTATATATCACTAAATCTCATTAGTCTAATGATTATCACGCGGGCGAATGGTGACAATTTGTATCATAAGTGATGTTAATACAAATTAGTAAAACTCAAGCCGTTTGTCTAAAATTAACGCAGATCCACTGAGCTGTTTGCATAGCAATTATAATAAATGATACACAGGTGTCGGACAAAGAGATTCCTGTCATCTGCTCATTAACACAAAGGAAATTGAGGAGTGTGTTTTCTTGATTAGCTTCTTCCAACGGGGAGACCAAGACGGGGAGATAGAGGACATAGACGTTTGTTCAGATTGTCTGTATTATATGTCACCCTTTCACGTGTTGCTTCGCTCCTTTGTCCAGTTCCCTCTTATTGATATTTTATTTAATATCAGCAAACCACCGTTTCAGCAGAAATCCTTAGTCAGGTATATTGAGTTGAGATTATGTTGTTGGTGTTGTAAATGTATAGTATTCAACGATTTATAGCATTAGTCATCTCTTTATGTTCCTAGTAGGTGTGTAAATACGCCCAATTCCTCTTGATTTTTTTTTAATCTAGCAATATTTCGGTATATATGCACTGTGACTTTGCACACAATGTTCAGGGCTCATTTTGTCTATATCCCTTATCCTGAGTCGCCCCAAGGCTGTCCTGTTCCTAACTGTCCTGTAATAACGTTCCCCTGTCTTAAGCCCATAGTTTAGTTTATAGTTTAACTAGACGGCCATGGAGGTACAGGAGGATTTAGACATGGCATTTATTCAGGTTTCTAGTATAAGGCGGAGAAATCAAAGCCGAAGTCACAAAAAGGTGTTGTGCTGAGGTCGTAAAGTCATTTTCTCAAAACCCAGACTTTAATAACTCTCATTATACGAAGTCTTCCCGTGCACAGAGTTAATCCACTAATGTCAAATAAATTTACCCGAACATTAAGTTAATGGCGGTTTGGTTACGCGCCCTTAAAGATTCATTGGTAACACCGCAACCTTTGATCCAATATTACGTTCAATCGATATAAGTTAATCATGCAGCTTTGTTGTCCTCGGACGCCTCTGTTCCCTGTGCTAGCGACTGTTATCCCATGTTTCTATCTTCTGGGCTGTTTTTCTTTTACCTTAACCGAGCGGGGAATCCTTTGTGATCTGCCTCTGATCCATTTACGTGAAATTGAAATACGATAAATAGCGTGATTCACAGACCTTATTGATTTGACTTCGACATTGAAATATTTAAAGAAACCATGATACTGAATAACGTACACTTTGAATTATTTTTGTGTCTTTTTAGAAAGTGAAGATTAACAGCATTTTTCGTTATTTTGGGATAACACTTTCTTAGTTTGAACAGAATCTAGTTCCGAAAAGGTTGCAAGTTGAAACCCGTCAGGGAATCGAATCCACGAGCTTCAATGTTAAGCTACGATTCGCCAGCAGTAAAATGCCTGCCACCCAGACTTAGCCACTCAGCCCGCTACAGAATAGAAGGTAAGTCAGCTGAAGTCTATGTAGCCAACATTCAATACCCCTCTGGAGAGTGACACAGCTGCCAAAACTGAAATCATGAATAAATTTTTGTCTTCTAGAAAGTGCATATTAACAGTATGTTCAATATTTTGGAATCAATTTCTTCGTTTGAACAGACTCTAGTTCAGAAAATTATGCAGGTTGAAACTCGTCCGGAAATTGAACCCACGACCCCCAGAGTACACTTTGGAGAGACATATTCGATGCCACATACGACCTGTTACTGATGTTGTAACGTATTTCGTGACTTGCAGTGCTCCACACGTGTTCATCAAATAGGTTAGTATATATTTAAAACATATTTTGCAGTTCTACTGGTCTACTGTAATGTTAACCTCTCAGCTTAAATAATTTGTACAGAAACGATGTCTTGTCCTCGGTTTACACAGTTGCAGCTATAAGAGCAATTTAAATGAGCCGAATTTTAACCTACTGCAAATTCTCGCTATCTAGAGCTACCTGGATACGTCTCTACCTACATGTATAGGGCCTATGAACTTAAAGGTCTGGTGGGCGGACATTTAACCGCATTCTTTGGAACTTACACGTTGAGAATTATCCTTTTCTCAGGTCGTCATGTACATAACACATAAAGTAAAACAACACTCACATGGGTTGTCAAGGGAAGATAACCACTGTTACCGTATTATGGTCCAAATACCTTTGCTAAACAAAGGTTGCACAAATCACCACAAAACCGTGTAAAGCCATGTCGATGGCCTCAGGTGGTTCTTTTCCATTCTGTGTCTATGTGGCTGACGACATAAATCACGTCAGAGTTCCACTTCTAGGCACTTGGCAAACGCCAGCGTCTATCAACTTTGAAACTTCTCAAGCAAAATTAGCCAACTGTATCAACTAAGATTAGACTGTTGACGGAAGTTGAGCTGAACCGTCTATATTAGATGAGATAAAGGGCTAGGAAGATAGCAGTCATGTTAACATAACGGCGAAGAGTTCTTCCGTCAAAACCCAAGAGTCCAACATTCCCGCACTCATCGGGTGTAAGCAGTACGAAAGGTCTGTAAAAAAAGACTATTAAAATATAGTTTTCAAAAGACAATGTCGCCATTATACCGGCTTTCCACCTTGTATGCTGCTTCCGATATTTAAAGTGGTTTTCTCTCGTTCTTCCGCAGAATAAGAACAAGGAAAAATGAGAAATGGACAATCCGAAATCATAAAAGTGAAATACCAGTATTTGTCTGCTCTTCTGTATGATTTTCTAAAAGAAGTCGGTATTCGGCTGCTTTTCTGTGTGCTTTTCTAGAAGTCATTATTCGGCTGCTTTTTTGTTGTTTTTTGCTGGGAGAAGCCAGTGATTGTCTGCTTTTCCGTGCGTTTTTTTTTAAAGAGATCGGTATTCGCCTGCTCTTCCGTGCGTTTTTTTAAAAGAGGTCAGTAATTGTCTGCTTTTTCCGTGTGTTTTTTTAAAAGAGGTCAGTATTCGCCTGCTCTTCTGTACGTTTTTTCTGGAAGATGCCAGTATTTGCCTGCACATTTGTGTGATTTTCTAGGAGAGGCCAGTATTCTCCTGCTCCTCTGTGTATTTTTTCTAGAATAGGCCATTATTTCCGTGCTCTTCTGTGTGGTTTTCTAGAAGGGATCAGTATTTGATTGCTTTTTTGAGTATTTTGCTAGAAGAGGTCAGTATTCGCCTGCTCTTCTGTTCGTTTATTTTTTGAAAGAGACCGATATTCGCCTGCTTCTGTGTCTGGTTTTCTAGAAGAATTAGTATTCGGCTACTCTTTTGTGTTTTTTACTAGAGGAGGTAAGTTTTCACCTGCTCCTCTGTGTGGTTTTCTAGAATACGTCAGTATTCGTTTGCTTTTTTTTCTAGAAGAGGCCAGTATTCGCCTGCTCTCCTGTGAGATTTTCTAGAAGAGGTCATTATTCGGCTGCTCTTTGGTTGTGTTTTTGCTAGAAGGGGTAGTATTCGCCTGATCTTCTGTGTGTTTTTTTTTTTAGAAGAA
>JARFOD010016689.1:0-11157 GCA_031763545.1 Mopalia muscosa
TTTGAAACAAATGAAATGGTAAGGCGACTATTCAAGATATTGCAAGGATGTGAAGACGTCACAGAACTACGTGAGAGTGAAGCCTTGGAAAACCATGTAAAGATGGTCATGTACACTTTAGATGAGGCAATAGCTTCTCTAGACGATGTGGAATTTGTTGTGAATATGCTAACACAGGTTGGGCGTACTCATAGAAGATTGGAAGGATTTGATCCAGAAATATTTTGGGTAAGGCCTTTGTGTTGTGTTGTATTTCTTCAATAAAACTATTATTACAACCCAAACATCATTTTAAAATAAGTTTTCTACTTGTTCGTCCATTTATATATATATATATATACGTTGTCGCAGACATTACTTTTACGACAAAAGAATAGTTTATTTGATCTTCTCCTTATTGGTTAAATGAACGGCACAATTGCCATTACGAGCCGTTAAAATACAAGAATATAAATGAAAGAGAGACCTTCTATTAAAAACCATTATAACGAAGGAACTAAGTCACTATATGACTGTAGTCAACGGACAATTGCTAACAGGGCTATACATTAAGTCTTAGCTACAACTCTTCGTAGTTTCCTCTCTCTAAACATTGACGACAATTTTCATCCGATACTAACAGCTCCGACCTGCCCAGAGGTGCCGGGTATCTGAGCGACAGTTACTTACTACAATGTAGTGCAATTAAATTGAGACAGAGGGTTTCACTGTACAACATACTACTGCGCAGCATCCTAATTTATTGGTTGGTGTTTTACGCCCTGCTTAAGTTATTTCACTTTTTGACGGCAGTGTATTCTAACGATAATTGACACTAGCACAACCAAGATGTTAAGCGTTTCCATAATGTCGGCAAGTTAATTTTCCTCCGGTGCCAAGCAAAGACAGCCGTGCTACTCTTCAAACAAACTGCCCTTAACCAGAGGGCCTGCAGCAGCCCGATGTAGCCGTTATGTTTACAAGTAACACACTGTTTGTTTTTGTAGGAGATCGAGCAACCATTCTTGTTGGCAGTTAAAGAGACGTTGGAAGACCGATACACGGCGAACATGGAGCACATTTATTCTAAAGTGATACAGTTTATTCTACAGACTCTTATCGACGGATATCGGGGAGACTCTAAGACTGAAAAGATTGCAGAAATTGATAACGGCTTATGTCAGCCTGAATAGGGCACAGATTGTCACCAATGTAAACGGCGAACAGGCTTTATCCTCACGCATTGCAAACTTCAGAAATCAGCACAAATAGCCTAATCAACCCACAAATCAATGTATCTGAAGAAGACCGGTCTTATCTTCACATCCCGGCCTTGAGCAGCCTATTGAGAATTAGCTTAATATTTATAATCTTAATTTCACATAAGGCCCGTGTACTGTGTAAAGCCTGTTGTTTTTGGTTAACGGCAACTCTTTGTGACCGTATCAACGCTATCTTTAGTTAGCGATGAAGGAAGATTAAATTTCCAACTTTATCTAAACACTACACATTTTATTATTGGACTGGTCTTATCACCGTCGTCATATGATTGAAATACCCTGGGGCACAAGGAAAAACAGCTATCAGTCAATCAACCGTTCTTTTTTCTGAAATGTCAATGTTGACGATAAGAGAGAAACTCATCGTGTATATTGTTATAGTCTTAGTTTGTGACGTGGCATTCGACTATTGTGTAATCCTTCCCCCTTTCGAGCTTTTATATTACTCATAATTTAAAGAAGGCAATGTTCTAAACAGCCAAACAATGTAATTGCTACTGTAATCTCCATGACAGTTTACAGTGATATTCGTTATATGAGTGTATGTCGAATACCATTGGTTCTAATTATTTAAGCGAGAAAAGAAAGATTTATGCTGACTGTTGCGGTTTTCTATTATCAATCTAGTCTCCAGTACCGTATTAATCTTTGTTTCGAAGAAACAAAAATACAGTTTTAGTACAAGAAAGATCAATTTCCGTCCGTTATTCCGAGCTGGTGATATAGTCACCGGGATGGTATGAAAGCTATTAGCTAGTTGTACATTTTTGTATTAACCTACTGCACCTAAAAGTGTTCCCAATGTCATTAAAACTGTGTAAGACACAACGTGATTATACTCTCGAGATCAAATAAAGTAAAATACAGAGCTGTGTGATGTCCTGTCCTTCAAACCATGGCTTAGTGTTACAACAACGGCTAACGTGTAGGCTTACTTGCCGATTTCTGTCTGCTTGTCCACAAGACATAAATCTATCAACCAATTCAAGGCAGGAAAGCTTCTATGATAAAATTTGCAACATCAGCTTGGCTTATTCTTCTTTACGATATAGATATATAGATATATATACTCAGTCCAAAAAGAAACTTCACACTCATTAATTTCTAAATATTTTCTTGAAACTTAATAGAACAGATATTATTATTATTATTATTATTATTATTATTATTAGAGGTAAATGCGTTGTCAAAGACATCATGACACACAGCCACTTCCACGTGCACAAGCATGCAGTTCGTGCGAGCATACATCAAGGATAAAACATGTTTCCTTGTGTTCCTAGTCACGTGACCTTATCAGAAGTGTGCAATTGAGCCCACGTTAGCACAGTAGAGTGACGTCTCGGGAAAACAAGTTCTTACAGTAAATTATCCATTAATTTGCAATGCCACGACTGTCAAACATTCAACGTGAACATGCCATTGGCATGCTGAATACAGGAACGTCGGGTTATGGGATGTAGTCGACGGACAAATTTGCAAAAGGATAAATCTACTGTTAATGACAAATTTACTTTTTAAATCGATACAATATTGTACTGAGTCAACCAATATTGCATTGTACAATGAATGTACAAAATATTAACAATGATTTATAATTATTAAGATGATAACTAAACCGGAACGGTGATGATCGATGTGCTGGCCCGAGGAATGACAATCGGCCAGTATCTACTCACTCACTGTTTACCTCACGATTACTTCCGCTAACATTAATAGACGATTCCTGTTCGAAAGTAATTCCTTTTGTTAAATTATTTCAAGTCATGCCTAATAATTCATAGGTTTATTGCTATCCGTTCTGGTGTGGTCATGAAAAACTCACTTCGTGATATAACAATTGCTGAACCAATTTGTCCAATAAATAGCACCATTTATTATTTTCCGATCATATTGTTGCTCATATCTTATGGGGATGCAAACTTGAACTTGGAGGCTTACCCTTGCAAGTTTTAGATATATTTCATCGACAAGGATGGGTCACGTGATATTATATTTCACCGAATTCCGTTCACTCTCGGGCGCAGTCTACTTTCTTTCTAGTCTCTAGCATAAACGTAAGCAGATGCCAATTCTCGCGTTCAGTCAAATACTACTCTGCAAGACCGGTATTCAAAACCTAGAGAAAGAGTTCCAATGATGTAGGCCTACCCAGAAGGCAAGATACATCTTCGCGAACCAATGTTAAGACAAGGGTGTATTAACCTTGGCCGATTATACAAAACTATCGTGTTATCTTAGTCGACTAAGGGCACATCATCTTGTGCCATCTAGGGTTTTCTCTTAAATCCACCCACAGCAGAATAAGCTGATTCAATGGCAGCATGAGTGTACTATACAGGGAGCAAAAATAAAGACGGACGACAGTGCTAGAAATCAGCTTATAAGCATTATCAAGAGCAGGTTTTGTTTCACAGTTTAAATAACATCCAAATCCAGTCACTCTGCTATTTCTTTTTTGACAACATTGCTGGCGACGTTGTCATCAAGTTTCTTAAATGGATCGGGGTGTATCATGCAATCTTATTTTTTATGAATGATTGCATATTATCAGAATTCAGAACTTTAAACTCAATATTTACAATTTTTATGTCCAAATTTGAACAATATAATATATCGACATATTTTTAACACCTTTGTATGATATATTGACATATTTAAAATTTTTAACACTTTTGTATGTCCTATTCAGTTCATTTTCTTTCTCATTTTGATGTTAACAGCCAAGGGTGCATCTGATTGTAGTTGTCTTTAATTGTTGATAATAAAAAAATAAATTGTAAATATGCTCACACCACAGCGTAGCTGAAACACAGCTGAATGTGGCGTAAAACTCTAAGCAATCAATCCATCAATTCAATTCAACCTATTATCTCGATTAACATAAGTCTTGATTTCTTCCAATTGTTTGTATTAAAATAATGAATTTTAAGAATGTTGCATACGATGGACGTTTCACATTTCTTATATAGGAGGTACTACATAAAACATGTTTTTCACAAACGTGTTTAGCACACAGCGCTGAATTTATACACTTGAAACTGAAATAATACCTGCTGAACTCAGCCAGTAGAGATCATTTAAACGTGTTTAGCGCACAGCGCTAAATATATACACTTCAAACTGCCCGCGAGGGAGCGGGTGGGCCATGGCCCTGCAAAATACTCCCTCGGCTTCCTCAGTCGATCGTAAGAGGCGAGAAAAGAGGTTGCTTTCTGTTGCCCTGGTGTTCGAAGAGCTAAAGAGTAACAGGAAGAAGATTTGTTTGTGATGTTCTGTATTTGTGTCCGTCGTCATATAAGTGAAATACCCTCGAGTACGACAATCAAACAAACAAAAAAATCAAACTGAAATATTACATGCTGAACTCAATCAGTTGAGATGAATGTATGGATGATCGCTCGAGGGTATTTCGGAACGCGACGCATGGAGATCTCCAAAGTCTCTTTTTTCATTGAACATCAACAGATCTTCCACGCTGTCGTACCTTCGTGCTTCTTGCCAAATCTACATCTTGTGAGGCATATCCTTAAAACCAGTCAGGGCAGAGCGTCCTTTATAATCGATAAGTGTATGTTCCAGAATATCCATCCAATGTCCTATATGGAGAGAATCCCCCTCCCCTCCCTCAGAATTCTGGTCGTTACCAGTTTAGCACAGTCTATGGTGGCAGTAGAGCGGTCACCTTGGTTATCGTGTTTTCTGGAATGAGACGAGTTTAAATATAATTGAGGAACGTTGCTAAAGTGAGAAGTTAAGCCTTTGATCTTGTGGGTTGAGTTCGAGATACTTACACACAAAAAATGGAAACACAGTTTCCTTTACCTCCCAGAAAAACATTCGTAAACTATCGATGTCAAATGGTTTCGAATAAGTATTTAGCAGTGATGAGGTACTCTGAATATAAAATAAATCAACCGGTTTGAGAATACAGTAGATACCAAACAAAGTTCAGTTATACTGTGCAATACACCAATTACCCTTATTTACCCATCCTCCACTGTTTTGTGTGGAGAAAACCAATATAACGTTAATATTGATATTTCAAAGCTGTTTCTTGTGTTGCCGTTGTGTGGAGTTATAGGACTAAAAGCCTAAATTATCTTCAGTTGTGGCATCGACGGAAAGTCACATAGATACCACAACTAGAAATAATTTAGGCTGTCACCAGAAGTGAAGCGAATTCTGGGATATTTCGCCGATCACATGACGTGACTTTCAGGCCCTATGGTCTTTTTACAGAAGGAAAATTTATGTAGCATTAATGATGACACGCCGCATTGCTGAGTTTTTGCTCGACTTCTGTAGTTTATATTCTGCGTTTTTCAAACCGGCGCTAGTCAATTAGAGTATAATTGGCTGATTATCTGAAGGTCAAGAATGACAAACATGTTCGGGCTTGATAGTGCAAAATGTCACCTGATTAAGTTGCCTATAGCAAAGTACTTACTATTAATGTACTTAAACACGTTAAATTATACTTCCAAGCTCATATCGTTGGCCGTTGTATAAGTATATACAAATAGGTAGCAGAAATTTTCAACAGAAAAAACCTATTTAGGAAACAAAACTGATTTGAAATACATATAGTATTCTGTGTCCTCCTATATAAGACACTTTACCTTTAGTTGAGGTATAATTGCCCTTGGTTCCATTTGACCTCAAAAGAATGCATTGATCGTGCATTAATGATATTGTACAATATTGAATAACTGACCTCGTTATCTAACAACTGGACACTTTAACTGGTATGTTACAGTCTATCTTTGAAGTTTGCAATTTAGGTTAGGTAACATTGGTCACGTGCAGAAAATATCACGGATTATGTATAACTTTACTTTACAAATTCCAGTCGGAAGACCCAAGTTGAGGGTCATTCCGAACACTCGTCAGGAGGTAGACAATCTGTACTAATAATGATCGTCTTCGACATGAAGTTATATGGACAATATTGATCCTCGACTGTCCTATAACAAACAGGCAATTGTTTGTGACAGATTCACAGGTGATAGTATTCACATATAATCTGGTTCTTTTCATAAGTAGCTTTACCACGCGGCTGTGCGATCATAGATCCATTTGCGCCTACAATTATCCCTACTGGACAGTCAATTTTACCATGTTTACCTCCTGGAATAACTACGATCGCATGTGATACCTATTTTATAATGGCTCGTGTAGAACAAAAGAAAACAATTAATAGGGGACGCGTAAAGCTAAGAGAAACGGCGACATAAAATTAACTAGAAGTGCAAGCTCAATTTTTATCTAAAATAGACCAAATAATTAAACATCACAGACACTAGATGCTCTTACACATAAAAGGTGAAGGGTCGGAATCTATAATTCACAACATGTATGGCCATGTATCGAGACCTTGTCAGGAATAACTTGCCTACAGAAGATATGGTTTAGGTCAATAAAAGCTCTTGGAGCCGTTACATAACTTCCAGCTTGTGGTGTGTACTTACAAATTAACACTGCCCAGAGGGAATCTCTGAAGGCCTTGGTAAACAAATGGCGTGTAGCTTTAATTATGGCGTGTAACTTTTGAGCTTTGTGGTTGTGAAGAGTCCGTGTGTCCTGTCTGGTTTGGCTGGATCAATGTTATTAATTAACACGGTTTTACTTGTTGTAAAGCATTTTACTTACGTTCTCGTGTCACAGATATAAAAAGTAGAGCTGTTCTGCGAGAACGAACACCCGCCGCGTATGTGTTATAAAGTGTGTTGCTACTCCTTTTAAATGGACAGATATTACAGGTTCACTTGGGAAATACTTAAAAGAGGGGATAACAAAAAATACACAAGCATGTATACGGTAAGCGCTAATACAATTACTAAGGTTGGTTATTCCAATGTCAGACAAAATCTTACCACAAATAAAAAAAAATAACTAAAACAACATATATTTAACAAATCACTGGGTGCAGACATATGTATACTTACAGTCTTCTGTGTGTTGGGTACAAAAGGACGAGCGTGTGAAGTGCTGTGTTTTCCAGTTCAGAAATGGGCCATGTGACCTTATTCAGTCGTATATCGTCCACCCCAAACAAAAGATTACACAAGATGGCAATCGAAAGTAACACATTGTAAGTACAGATGATTCGTATGTCCGTGAGATTCAAGCAAACAAAGATGTGATGAATACTGTCGCAGATATTCAAATTATGTTTATAATTGTTTATCAAGTTTGAAGCGGTTAGGTTTGTTTGTATTCTACGATATTGGCCTACTCATAAACCCAATGCACACTATTGTATTTCTAGAGAACGAATACTCATTTTCAGTCTAATTTATGTTTTTATTTGTCAACTCCTGACACATTAGCCAATTTAAATAAAATCGAACGCATTACTAAAAAAAAAAAACACAAAAAAACGGGCAGTATACATGCCTGCACCCAGACCAGCCGACGATTACCACACAGATACTATTTAGGTTTTGATCCAAGTATCGTCATTATATAGTACAGGCATATATCCATGTATAGTACAGCCCACCAGCTATTCCAGTTAAACAAAATACAGGAATTGTTTGTTGTTTTTACCTTATCAAGAGATTATAAAATGTAATGCTGTTACCAGAGTGTGAGACCGCGAGCTTTTAAGCCATTCTCACCGCCCCGTCTGAACCGTACGGGAGATGTGTAGCAGACATTGACCTTGTGTTGACTGTAGGACCAAGTAACATACCATCTTGTCAGTGGTGTTTTAACTGTCCTTCGACGCTCAGGCCGATATGATCTCCTGGAAATTGCTCACGAAAGATTTACCTGATTCAATTACAAATTTGCTGTAGTTGACGAAAGAAAACTTAATTAGACATTGTTTCAAAATTGCTAAAATAACCCAGGTTTGACTTGAGCAAGATTGTCACATGGTATAGTTGGTCTATACTCAATTTGATTGGCTGATTTCCGACAAAATGTCTGCGTCGAATGCTGACCGCAAACAGCATAGGCTTGTCTACTTCAAGACAAGTTATAAAGCAAGGATGTGTCTCTAATTCAACAACAAAAATGTTAATATATACTTCAAGACATTTTCTATTAGATGGAGAGATGCATTTTTTTTTTTTCAAACTCACAAACTATTTTTTTTTAAATAAAATGGAATAATCTTGGATCATTGCACAGGTCGGCAACAAGCCAATTGATCAGATCGGGCAAATGTGACTACCGTCTACGAGAATATTGAGCCAAAGTGACGTGTGGAAGCAACATGGCTATATGGCACCCTTTTAAAGCAGTGTCGGAAAGCATGGACGATAGTACGTCAGAAATGGCTGATTCTGTGGCTGGGACATCCCAGACAAATCTGTGCCACAGCATATACCAAAGAAAAAGGCGAAGTTTTGGTGCCGGTGAAGACCTAGAAGAGTCTAGGTGTCCATTATCCCACTATGTGAAGTGACTGTAAAATTGAAAAGGTTAGGAAACAAAAACAATTCATACAACTATCACAGAAGGATTTTGCCCAGCGCAAAGCCGCCTTGTATAAGAAGTCTAGGAAAGCCCCTCTATGCTAACTAACATAATTGGTCTTAAAGCCGTGACAATAAACACCCAGGGGCTTCTTTCAGACTGAATACAGCTTTCAGTGACAGATAAGTTACTCTCGTTGAAGGTACATGTAGCGTTTATGCAAGTGTAACGGTAATAATTCACCACGAAGATCAGGATGTCCACTTTAGGTTTTATTTAATTTAGGCAAGAGCATAAGTATACTGTTAGACACGAGCGTGTTAAAGAAGGCAGCATGTTGCTGCAAAAACAAACCAAAAACAAAGATTAGCATTTAAAAATATAACATCGCTTACGTAATTAACTTTATTTTACATACAAGTGTAGCTATATGCAGGATGACACCTTACTTTATTATATATGCTACGTTCGGATAGTAAAAGCTAACACAATTCAAAGAACTGTAACATTAGTTTTCAGCACAAGTTTGTCAAACATGAAAATAAGACTATTGTGGTACGTATTGGAAATCTAGAATATGGCCCTTATGAGTATCCATACTTAGCAAACTAACCCAGTTGAACAACAAATCCAGACGTAACACAGATAACGTCTGAACAATGATATGCCAGCATCCCAACAGTTGACTTACAACTTATTAACTTGGCTTAAGTCTCGACAGTAACCTTGAAAGAGAATACATAATGGTTACCACAATAGTATAACATTAACCCAGCGCATAAATCACATTCCAAATGTCTGTATGTATATAGCACTGAAAACATATATTATTATCATAACCCTTAATCACTGTAAACATACCACAGGGTACATTAGCTTTCAAGATAGACACGCATATAGTATACCGGTGAAATGAGCTAACATTGCTAGAGCAACAAACAAAGTGACACTGCGCATAACATTACCTTGTTTTTGTTTTGACAGACACCAAGTATCATTACTTTATAGACCTAAACTCATCAATGTGTTGTGCCTACACTAATACAAATTAGCAACACAAATTCAGGACTAATTTACCGTATCAACTCCAAAATGGTTTTCCACATAAACGCAATGAGACAGAGAACGGTGGGCCGAAATAGCATTAAAAAAACTCACAATCAAACAAACCGTTACATTCCCCCATACTAAAATTGGCTTTGTCCTCAAACCAAAACAAAATATATACATGTTATCACCACACTGTGCTGTTCTGACTGCTTGTATCAGCTCGAGTGCTTTGAGCAGACTGGCAGTAGCGACCGAGACCGTAGGTATGTTAGGCTTCAAACTATACTGCTTTAAAATCTGCCATTTAAAAAATTAATTTTAGAATAATTTTACTTAATTTTAATTATCCATGTGTTTTGAGCTTTATTTCGATTGAGAGTTTCAGGTTGACAGATCTATAAATAGTAACAGGCTGTTTCTCGCTAAAGGATTTCCCAGCCTTGACACAGGGTCAATGAAAGTAGTTCCGACATTCAGACTATACTGATACGGAATTCAAACTAGGTCGATACGGAATTGGAAAATCTCACTCTGTATCAGTATAGTGACACGCATAGGTATATGATAATGGGAATTACCGAAAACGTCATCAGGAATGCTGATGATATCCGGAGTGGGTTCATTGCTGTTGGTATCGCAGTGTGTACTGTACAAGCGATGTTGATTATATATAACATGCTCTAGTACAGCGGCCATTTCGAAGATTTGGGTATTTTAATGACGAATATATTTTGGTTTCTATCAGCTCTGATCTGTTTGGTCAGTATCGCTATTGGAGGAGGATGCATAAGTCATATGGTAAGTAAACGAATTAAGCAATAAAACAGACGCGATGATGGTGTTAAGAGTTTTTATTTTACATGGGTGTTTAACATAAAGGCAGTGTAGGCCTGACTCAAAGAGTGATATGTTTTATCCACATAGAGGAATGCTCCTGGACAAGGTAAATCGATTTTGCCGCTTGAAGAATATTGAAACACAAAAGAGAATTTTCAGAGTTGACATATATGTTAATCAAACGAATTAAAATCACAATGTCATCAATGTACATATATGAAATTCGGCTCAATGACACATTGGTGTATGGAACACCCGTAACCTTACTGACCTTTCATACCGCACACGCAACCTTGGTCCCGTGTGCAAATGAGATTTTTTTCATTAAAGTCAGATAATAGATGCAAATCAATAGCTTAGTCAATGAAACCAATAAAGCTTGTAGACTGCAGCGACGAAAAATCTAGTTGTTGGTAATGATCACTTAAAAAGTATATTACATGCAGCTTAAACTACAGCCACACCGAATTGAATTTCTTTTTGGTTTTTCAGGTATCTGGAGCTCTCCTGACATACTTCATCGTCCTAGTACAGTTCCAGCAATCGTTGATCTTGTACCTAATTGTGAATCACTAGAGAGAGA
>JARFOD010016700.1:0-11157 GCA_031763545.1 Mopalia muscosa
ATATGGTTTAATGAAGATGCCATATTTTCTGTGCCCGCGGCCGTGGCTCGGTGGTAGCGATTTCGCTTCCTAAGCTGAACTTGCTTCGATTTACCGTTCACCGGATCGAGTCCGCCTGTCGACCATCATGTATATGAGCAAGCCACATGTGGCTCCGGCAATCTCGGGGGTGGTTTTTACGAGGTTTCCTCTCGATTTTCCACCGTAATTAGGCTATGTAAAGTGTGAAGTGGAAAATCCGTCGTCATATAAGTGAAATATTCTTGAATATGAGGTAAAATACCAAACAAACAAACAAACCATATTTTCTTATCAGTCATTGGTTTGAAAATATCATGTGGTCATACAGTAAACTGTGATATTGGAGTCAATGTCTGAATGTAGGGGTATTAACCAGCATAGTCAGATCCATTTTAATAAATAACTCTTTGAATTTATCACGTGGTCAGACGATTGACTGATATCTGAGTCGCCTTCGGATATCTACAAGCATGGCTAGATAATTTCAACCAATCATGGAATGCGAAGCCTGTCTCGTTTTAAGTTCAACAGTTTTTGAAGATGTCCAGTATTTCCAAAACCTATCAAATCTATTGCTGTGTTCGTTTACTTTATATAGGAAATTCAAAGAGTAACGTCTGTTTATTCCACGACAAGTGGCCATGAAGTCTTCGGCTCTCGGTGTCGGTCTATGAAATGGTTATGTATAACATGGTATAGAATGAATTATTCGAAGACCAGTGCCCATAAAATCTTCAGCTCTCGGTGTAAATCTATGGAACGGTTATGTATAAACGCGGTTTAGACCTCAGACTATAATTCGAAATATAATACACTAACATTTAAGTCAAATTTATTGTAACTTATTGTGGCTTATAATACCATGTAAACCTTTCCTTACAAATTAAAGGGATGAAGTCATTTAATTGTTAATATTGAACGGATGGAATGAAAAATTAGTTGCTAAAACCAATACTATATTTGACCATTCAATTTATAAGTTAAAAGGATAATGTATATTTGTATGCCCTGGAATCATTATAGAACCACTATTTTGCAATTAACCCACCCTGTATACGGCAAACCGTGTTAATGCCAGAAGTATAAAACACATTACCCGTACAAACATCTAGATGTTAACGCATCTAAATTAAAAGCGTTCGGTTTACATTCCCGGAACTGTCTTTCACGTTTATTGATGGCATTACTGAAGAACGCTAGATACCAACTTTCTCTTCGAATGTTCCGAGCTACTCGTATATTATTCGGTAGAGTATAATCCAATTTAGTATTATTCTGTTTACAATTTCTATTATTTGCAATCTTGTATTCTTCAATTGACAAATTTTCAGTATCTGTATTGCAGGGAAAACATGTATTATTCCCAGTATTTTCGTTATGTCGGGGTAACATTTTTCTTAATTTGAACAGATTCTAGTTCAGAAAATTTTACAGGTTGAGACCCGCCCAGGAATCGAACCCAAAACGCTTAGTGTTAGGCAGCGACTCGCCATTAGCCAACCGGCCTTCTACATGGGTTTTGTATCTGAGAAAGTAAATATTAGCAGTATTTTCGTTATTTTTGGTCAACACTTCCTTGGTTTAAACAAAGTCTTCTTCACAAATTTTGCAGGTTGAAACCCGTCAAAGAATCGAACCTAAGACGGCTCAGTGTTAGGCAGCGACTCTCCATCAGTATATGCTAGCAGCTTAAATCGCTCACCCAACCGACCTTCTACATGAGTTTCATATTTTAAAAAGTGAATATTAAGAGTGTGTTCACTATTTTTGGACAACACTTTCTTAGTTTGAACAGCATGTTCAGCAGTTTTGCAGGTTCAAATCTGTCCAGGAATCGAACTGTTAAAACCCCTCCCGGAATAGCATAGTGTTATCCAAAAATAACGAACCTACTGTTAACATTCACTTCCTATAAGGAAATAATTCATTGTAAAATTTAGTTTTCAACTAAATGTTGAATTTCTAACAACGATTAAACTATTTATATACTTAAATATGCCCCTGATTAATGATTGGATTAGTCCCTATACCTTTTAACTTGGATTATTGACCTTATATCCGTCATAATATTCAATATCTATGTTCTGTATCCCAAACAAAAAAAACCCCTGAAAACATCCTTGTGGGATATCGGCGTTCAACAAATCGTTTTGTGTTAGCTTCCATTAAATTATAATTTTATTGTCACAGTTTCACAGCATCACTCGCGTCATTACATTTTGATTCAATTGGTCTGTTATTGTGACATTTTTTTCTTATGAAAACGAAACATTGGTGTGTATTCTTAAAAATTAAGCCTAGAACCTACGACACAGTTTGTTTCTTGGGGTTTTTTTATTGGGAATTTTCGTCGGATAAGGGTAATTTCACTTATATGACGACAGACTGTCCACTTCACACTGTTCCTTACGGAGGAAAACCAGGAAGAAACCTCGTAAAAACCACCCCGCGACTGCCGTAGCCACATCGTGTAACTCACTCATATACTGAGGGTCGACGGACGTTCTCTGTCCTGTGAACGGTACATCGAAGTAAGCATTAGGAAAGGGTCTCGCTAACCTGTAAGCCACGGCCGCGGGTCTCCTACGCCATACATTGTTAACTAGTTTTTCATCTTGAAGAGCCTAGTATGTGATCAATTCTCCAGCGAGTCCTGGATATTGATCATCTGTTTTCTCGTTGTTGTATGGAAGATCAACCTTTTCAGCGGTTAAATAGAATATAGGAAAATTGTAGTGTTGTTATGGCGTTACTTACATATATCTTCAGGGTCCGCAGCCTTGGATTCTGATTAGCGCGGCGGATAACTGACCCTCCTTCCCACGTGGACCTCCCACAACCAACTAGCTATAGCCTCTATCCCCTCGTGCGACTTGGCTTTCAAAATGGCGACCGGCATGGAGAAAGCGTGGACAGTTAATGATGTGGCTAAATTCCTTATTTTGTACGAAATCAACCCATCTTTCAACTACACTATCTTATTTTAAAGGAGACCAAACAATCGCCATTCAGCTGTCCTAAAACTGAAATACTCTTACAACGTTTGATACATATTACACAACTAACACTCTTTTATCATTAACAGTAGATTATTAACCAGTTTTGTGTAATCTAAAATTAAGTAAGCCCTTGAGAAATCTGGAAGCAGTAGTTATCGATTATGCAAAGAAGTCTGATAACAAGATATTTCACACTTAATGTATCTGCTCTTACAAGCGAACAGTGATTTATCCTCGTGGCTGTTTGCTTCTTTCACCATGCCCTCAAAGGTAAATGAAAAACGTATCAACACAATCTTCTGTCATCACTTTTTCAAGCGTGCATGCGTCAGAATCCTCGAGGTGCTTTTGTCACACATGAATAACAACACATGATAACAACACAACAAAGAAACTTGGCAAAACTTTAGGTATAGTACGTCAACGTTCCACTTCAAAAATTCTCTCAATTTTGCTTTTTAAGAACAAAAATTCACAAAACATTTGGGCCAGCGACCGGGTCTTAGTGGTTTGCGCTTACTATTCCTACTTCAATGCACCGTTCACGGGATCGAGTCCGTCTGTCTACCATCGGGTATATTTTTTGTCTTGATTTTCTTTTAAAGGAGTCAAGTCTGTGTGTCTGTTGGCTATTAATTACTCTATTTAGTGTCATACATATGAACTTCAGCAATGAATAAATTTCCCATCATTCTTTTGCTGGTGGTTTTGCTGTTGTTTTGTTTTTGGAAAAGAATGGAGAGTCAGTAGCAGGGATATGTTGAACAAACATAAAACGACATTACCCTTTAATTTATATATAAATCGATATAAGTAACGGCTATGCACAACAGTGTTTTGTTATAAGCTTCACTACATGCACACACTATGGAAGACGTCTTTAATATGATACCAAGACATTTCAAACTGAAGGAAGTTCGCCTGTTGTGTTACGCGGTCTGCAACTTGATCAGATTTTAGTACGGTACCGAGAATTAAACTGTGCAGGGACCAAAGGGTTTTGGGTATAAAAGAGAAAAATGATAGAAAATCGCGGCCTAATGATCAAAATATCATGTTAAAATAACAAATATTTGCAATATTTTAGCAGAAATATTTTTTAATTGCCAACATCAATCCCGATGAAAAGTGAAGTTCGTATACAAAGAGTTAAGAATGTATAGATAACACATATCACAACACAAGAAACATTAACTTTAGGCAATGTAAATTTACACAATCTCCTGGAAGTAGCGATTTTAAGGTATCAATGGAACCAATATCAATTAACGTCATCAGGGCTGACCAGTGTTGTTGGACAAAAACATTATATTCACACTTGTGTTGCCTTGGATCATCCTTTTAGAGAGCAGCAAATTCGCCTCTTGGCTATTTGTCAGTCTTTTGTCCCTTGCTCTCCACACTGACAAAAACTCGCACAAATATTCTGCTTTAGCCTCAGATACTTTCTTTCTGAATTAATGCGGATTAAAGGTCATCGCGTTTCTGAATTTTCATATCGTGAACACAAAAGATTCCGTTTTTTCTAATTTCTGTACTACCATAGTGTTGGGGTGATATTTAAAGCCAAGAATTAACCAGAGCACATTATTTTAGCTGGTATTTACTTGAGGTCTTTCGGGGGAAAATAGGTAAATAGCCGAGGTGAATACATGGTTCATTTGAAATCCGTAAAAAAAAATCTGTTTTTTACACAGTTTGTTTTTTTGTTTTTTGTTTTTTATTATCAATTTTCGACTTTGCTTGGAGAAATCACGCGATAACCGCTTTTATTATCGAGGCCGACAAACAGTACGTATATTGATTATTAAACCGTTCCGTTTAAATCTGACGAAATGGTAATTCGACAACCTGTTACCACGTTATGGATATGATGCTGAGATTTACCGGTCGTCATCTTTTGCATTAAATTAATCAATTACATTCGGTTAGTTCATGTTTACAACGTCTTCTTGGTTCATTGTAACAAATGCCACCCGTTGACGATACTTTTGAAGGTCTGTATTGCTGCAAGTTTTCTTCTCAAATATTTCTCACAAATTTGTACAAGAACCGGATGTTCCGCAGGCATATTTGTCTCTCATTATGGTCAAGGAAGTGGACAACAGAGTTGCTATTAAATGCTTTATCAAAGAGCCGGCTTCGTGTGGTCGTCAAACAAACCTCTGGTAACACAGACCATTGGTGAGCAAATTATTCACAGAATGTCATGTGCAGGACACTGTCGTGCAGATGACAAAATACTGAATCCATTATCAGCTTGTAATCATTTCCGAGTCGCTAAATTTTGTTAAAACAAAGATACGGTATATTGCAACACTGTACATTCTTTGACATTTTATTCCGAGACTGGTGTGCATTGATTAGTCTTCACTAAGCGAAATGTGGTTATGGTTCCATGATGTTTAAAGAGTATTATTATGTCAAGCTGTCGATACGCTTTGGGTTTCAATGATGGCTGGCAAAGTGTATAATCTGCACATGCACCACCTTGCGTCATTCCCGCGATTCAATACCTCATCAGTCGGATTGAACCGAAACGCGTGCTGTATATATACTGCCGAAAATTGGCATATGAATAACAGAACAATGCATGACTTTTCGGCTCCAGACGTGTCCTGATGTGAAATTCTATTAACCCCTTGCCACGACTGGACCACGATGTGTACCATGGTGTCTGTATCCGTCTGCAATATGTCCGAACATTGAAATACATTTAACAAAGTAAGGATGATCCTTTACACGACCGCTGTAACAGGTAACCAAGAATACGCATAATTAAAACCAACGCCCGAAAAGAAAATTGTATTTCTCTGCTTTTTGCTATGATATTCTTGGTAAGCCTGGCAAAGCTGGAGACCTTAGACTTGCCTGGGGAAGATGAACAGTGATCTACACTGAAAGGAAAAGTTACTATTTTAACAGAACATACAATAAATTGTGTCGGTCTACGTCCCATGCGGACTGCTGGCAGGAGCTATTACTGCCTTTTAGGCTAAAGGACGGTCGGTGATGTCTTACCTTGGGGAAGTCATTGTTTGTCGCTATAGTGTCGTCTACGATTTGCTATCAATAGGAGTATACGAATAATCCATTTGGTTAAAATTGTTCTATTTTATATTGACCTACATAATCCATTTTCAAATTTTAATCTTCTTTGGCTTACTATAAAGGGAGAGCACCTCCGTCCTGTCCGGTAAGACTTTAATGGTGTGGGTTTATCCCAAAGTTCCTAATCTGCGCAAAATGCGAATAATCGAACAAGACTGTCAGTTACCTTGATCAAGTACTAAACTACTTGTACATTAAAATTAGCCAATTAAACTACTGCCTGTAGCAATACCGTATTGAAGTGTTCTTATTAAAACAATAATTCATATCTACCACACGTCTTGTGCGGCGGGGGTCTCCATCCATCCATGTCTAACCTTAACACGACGTTTAACCCCAATCGAACAAACACTGCTGACGTATGGACAAGTTCAGGCACTATCAGAAGTACATATGTGATTAATATTATGCTTGTCAGCATTTAAAGGAGACTTGGACCATCAGTAGAATCGATTCAACACCAAAGTTTTGTGATATCGTTTTCCATGCCCAGGTCTATATGAAAAACAATCAGCTTTTGATTCCAAAATATATTCCTTTATAATTTAAATGAGTTCATGTTTAGCCCAGAGGTCGTTATTGGCTATTCTCCGGGAAAACTGTATTGATACTTTACAGTGTAGTTTGTGAACTTCTTCACAGTTCAGAATACCAACAATCCTTAGGGTTCAAGCTGTTTCGTTCTTATTCTTTTCTCTTTTCGGCATGCCATAAATAATAAGTCAAGAACCGCGTCCTGTCTAGACGGCACAACATCTGGGCGCGATGTATCGCCTATAAAATGAAGAAATTATGTTACCCGTTTACATTTTAACTATCTAGTTTATCCTATCGGAGCGACCAACTGTGTTAAAAGTAGTAATGTAAGATATTTTATTTTTTATACTTTCTATATTTTATATTCAACAACCAAGAAGACAATGTTTTATTTGAGTTCATCAGATATTTGAGGGAGTTACAAGATGTGACTTAGGCAACCTATCAAGTGGTTTTGGGGAAGCTATATTGTTTTCCGACTCTCTCCCAGTTGGCCTACTTGTTGAATATTGGTGTTCAATGTCGTGTTTTACTTATAGAACGATAATGTATTTAAACAATATATAACCAACAAGTCGAGCTTACAACATTGGACTACAACACATGCTCTCAATCATCTACTTAACCACAACCCTGCGTTAGTAACCAAATTATACAGCTGATCCAACATTTGCAGACTAATGTTACTAGTTTAGTACGGAAATCGCTACATTTCGCAGCCTGTACGGTTGATCATCCTTGTCACATTCTGGCCGACGCTGGTATGTTTGCTTTACTGGGCACGCGAGGAAAAGTAATTTTAGAAAAGCGCACAATATACTTCACATTTTATTAGTGTGGCAACTACTGATAGATGCGCCTCTGTCCTTATTGAGGTGAGATATTTTTGAGTGCGACGTTAAACCCCAATCAAATATTTCAATTAATATGCTAAAGGTGTGTGCGTCTTGGGGATGTCATTGTTTTTCGCTATATTGTCGTGTACATTGTCTTCGCCCTATGTGCAGCCGAATAGGTTCTTTCAAGCCGGTTACGTCCCAGTTACTCTTTATCCATAATGTTCAAGACATAACTGTTTAATTGTCTCCTCATCCGTTCGAGCTACAGGAAACGCCAACGCTAATTTCCTGACATGGGGTTGTGTCATTTATTTGTTCAAAAGAGAATATAACGATTGCTAGCGTTGGAATTGTTCTACATGTAGAATCGATTACTGACGGTTAATTTAACTAAAAATGCGGTGCTTTTTACGTTATTGGATCTATTTTTCTGTATCTTTCCTGCAGCACGTGATGGGATTTTTAAAACATGGTTGTCGTTTTAAATATTCCTTTGTTAAAATACTGTGTCTTGTATTTCAAACATTTGTTGCAATTAACAAAATATCAAAAACGTTTTACGTCCGCATAAGGTTTAAAACTAGTCTTGACCCACGTATGGAAACAACAGATTAACTGTTCCAATCGAATGGCACGGAAAACAATAAACATGTTTACAGGACATTCGATGGCACTTAGCAATGTAAATGACACTCATGTATTTCCGCTTTCACGTTTGTAGGAATATAAATGAGTATGAGTATAATTGATATCCAACGAATAATACGAGAATTATTTTATTTATTTTATGTTGTCCTGAGTTTTAATTCTTTGACACGCACAAATACTTCACCTTAATTTGTTTCATTGCTGTTATGTCGGAGCTGAATATTTAGGTTTTTTGGGTATGTAGTGTAACGAATTTTCGATAAACACAATCACGTTGATAGCTTTAAAACTAGCAATGTTTACTTTTCAGTTTATCTTTATAGTGTTAAAACCAAACATTTTTATTGAATCTTTTCACCTAGGATTGATAGCTTTCAATCGACGGCTTGTGTGGTTACACTGGTGAATACACTCTTCGCCTTGACCAGGTACTATACTGCTTGTAAATTAAAATTAGCCAATTTAACTGTAGCAATAACGAATTGAAGCGTTCTTATCAGTCATACCTACCATACGTCTCCTGTTTCTTAGCTGTAGGATGCCAGTTATTTAGTTGTATACACATGTTTTTAAGACAATAACGTCTAGCTTTTTAGAAATAACAAATAGCATGCTGACAAAAGAATAACAGCCCTTGCTTTGGAAGGATGATCTGGAATTCCCGGATACTGTCAAAAAAGTAGTATGAGGAAACAAATCCTAAAATCACTCGGTTTTGCATTACGCTCAAGTTCTTTAACTGTTTAACAAAAGTTCTATTCATTGCTTTCCGGACTCAGAAGACTTAACTATGGTCTATTTTTATTGTCTTAGCTTCACGAACTGGTCCATTCTGGAAACGGCCGTCAAAGTTAAACTGTTTCTTAACACTTTGCCAAGTAAACGTATGGCAGGAAAGAAATACTAAAACTTTTGTGTACTATAAAGAATAATCATTAATATTGAATTACTTTAATCTATGGAAATAGGCATTATATCAACAAATGCTAAGATTTTGAAGTCTAGCTACTTGTTTGCTTTGTGTGTAATGATCTATAATCGTATGTTGTTTGATTGATTAGTGTTGTACGCCACTTTCAGCTGTATTTGAGTTACGCTGTGGCAGGTGAGCAATTCGATAAGTAATCAATATCTAATACATTTTATTGATTGGTACACGTTTTACGTCACACTCAGCATACATGAGCGTTTACATTTTTGTAAATGATATCAACCAAGTTAACATATCAGGTCGGATTGAAGAAAATAACAGGCAGTTGTTCTATTAAATTTTGAAGTTTGATCGACCACTAACGACCACAGCTTGTTAATCTGTCCGAGCCTTTACGAGGCTGTGAGTAAGATGGATGTTGATTATATCGAGTAACCACCGGTGCTCCTATCCATATCGACAAAAGTGGTGTATACAGCTAATATAATCCTTGTCAGGCCTTTTCACGACCTGTTTAATCATCTCTTAAATCATCTCTCAATATGGCCGTGTTGTTCTTGATGCTTGTGTCTATCATCAATCAGATTTAAAACTTTATCGTAACTCATTAGAAAGGATGTGTCGTAATTTTCTTTTTATGTCGAGTTATTCCAGCTAGCAAATTATATAGCTATTTGTTCAAACTGTGCCTCGGTTTTACTCCTGTTTTCTTGATATGTCATGAATCGCGTTTACATTGTCGTTAGTCACTAAAATGGAGGTTTCATTCCCCTTCGTACGTTTAAGTAGGTCCCGTTTATCAACCAGTTCATAAAACGTTTTCTGTCAACACTCACATGTATATTTAGGATGATTTAACACTTCTATTACATATCCATAATGGTCTCCATGTTATTTGCAAATATGCATGGACAATTTATGCTTTAATTAGGTATATGAGTGAGTTACACGATGCGGTTCCGGCAATCGCGGTGGTGGTTTTGACAGATCTTCTCGAGCTTTTCCACCGTAAAAAGGCAAGGAGCTGTGTGAAGTGAATGATCTGTCGTCATATAAGTGACATTCCCTTGAGTACGACGTTAAAGACATATAAAACAAAGAATATAGCTAGAATGCACGAGTTGAAATAATGGAGATGTGCAACTTCCTGTAGCTTTGACTGTGGCTTTGAAATGTGATAGTATTTACACATGACAAATGCTATATGCGATGGGCAGTGGATAAAACTAACAAGGGATAATCAATAAGGTACGCTGAGTATTCAGCCGGAAACTATATACTGATTATTTAATTGCTATAAGAAGAGGAGTTTGTTTTATGGCGATCAATGAGTTATCATTCCAAATATTTACGATCTTGAGGGCACGTCGGTTTCACATTATGACTCACTGAGGTAGACAATAGAGTTTTCATTAATTACTTTCGTCTGCTTTTATCAGACATCCGGTTACGTGTCATCGTTAAGACAAACCCTGGTGATACAGGACATCCACAGGAGGATGTGTGGAGAAATTATTCACAGAAAATCACGATCATGCTTCTCATGGGGCTTGCAAGAGCTTGGCGTCTTTATCTTTTTAAATGTTATCGAGATTTGTACGAGACAAAGTTCAGCATCCTGTCTAGACCGTACCAGATGATGCATTAAATATTCGCCTAATGATGTAAAGGAAGACAAGTTCTTTGTACGGCTGATAGTTACTAATAGTTACTATGTTCTGATTTATAAACATCCAAAATCAAAGTTGATTTCGTGATTTTCTCATGGTTTTCTCATGTCGGTTCGATGGGAACTTTTCGTTGCCCTGTTGCCCACTTTAACGAGAACATTCGTAAGACGTGGTCTGAGCCCAAACTCTCATATAGTTTGATTAATATAAAGATGATCCAATATCCTGCAGGAAATTGTCAACCGAATAATTGATAAATGTACTATGTGTTCGAAAAATGTACAGAATAACTTGTCCGGTGCTCGTGGAACTATAAATGGGCATACACGAAGCCGATCTGTTTGTGGTGTCATTTGTATATTGTCCTGTGAATTTTTTTTTTTTCCAGAAGCGGCAGAGGG
>JARFOD010016711.1:0-11156 GCA_031763545.1 Mopalia muscosa
CACAGCTTAATTTACAGGAATGATCATGACTTCCTATATTTTTGATATTTTTAAAAATTCTTTGGACCGTCGTCCCGACATAATTGAAAACTGTAGACCGCTTCTCTCTTTCATGTAACTTTTCTTTTTTCAGCTAGCTATGTAATTTTTGCTTGAATTTTATGATTTGATATTTGCCACTAAAGTGCTCTTGCAATTATCGAACTATTCGAATTATTATTTTGGATAAGGCCTTTGGATCTGTGAATGTCGGCAATTATGGGGTTGGACTAGTCTTTCTAACAAATCAAATAGGAGGGGGGGGGGGGGGGGGGGGGTGTACAAACCCTGTATGTATATAATCAATACAAGTATTAATGATGACAAGAAATTATAATGTGCATAACCAATACTATTTATTTCAATAAAAATCAACATTCAAAATAAGGAGTAATACTTGAAGATCTACATCTGTTTTCAATACATTCAGATGAGCAGATAAGACCTCTAAGTGACCCATTCATGATAGTGAAATGTTTGATTTAGGCATATATTTATTCCTTTCAATTGCTTTATTGTTAACGTGAAATTGCCCCCCCCCCCCCAAAAAAAAAAATGTTTTCATTACAAATTCCAATATACTTGATTGAATAATGTTCATTCAGAAATAAAAATGGCTTTAAATGAATATACCCAACAAGCAAAATAACAATAAACCAGACAAAAACAGTTTAACAAAAATTAGATGGCCAACAAAGTGGTTAACCTGCTTACTGCATAGGCAGTCCAATACTTTAGATTCAATACAGAGAATTCAAAGATAGTTTAATTGTTTGACAGATGTCAACAGTAACACTGCCCTAATGACCGTTGCCTAATATGAACTGAGTAAATGACACATGTAATATAATAACACTGCTGAATATTAGCTCATCCCTATGTCATTATATAAACGTTAAACTTTAAGTTACTATGACTTATCAGGCAGATATAAGTAAAAGAATATGCAAATAGCAACAAAAAAATTGGTTCTACATAAACATAATATCTTTAAAACCTTTTTAAAAAAAACCAAAACGCAGTTAACTATTAAACCTATAAATAGAATTTAAGTGTCTCTTCAACGAGTCTCTTTGATTGCACCATCTTATAATGCAGATGACATTGCATGAGATTTTCATAGTGTCCAAATATGTTAACATCACAGTCCACTTTGTGTTTTAAGAGAGGGCTTTGTTAGACCTCCTCCATTTCCAGTTCAAACCCTGTTGTTGCTTGTTCTTCTTTTGTCTTATACAGAGAGGCATGTAACGTTATCACAAAGAAAGTTGCACCTAAAAAATAGAAATAGAAAAAGTGCCATCAAGAAAAATTACCAAATAAATGTGTGATGTTATTTTATTCCAGTTTTATGTCATTCTTTAAAGGTTATTTCATTATTATGATAGAAAACATGCAATGGGATGCTGGAAACCATCTGGCAATAACAAGGCACAGGACATGGACAGGAAATGGTCCTATCAGATTTGTTTATTTATATAATTTGGTTTGTTTGCTTGGGGTTCAATGTTGTACTTTTGGATATTTCGCTCACATGACGGCACCCGGCCTAATGGGGGACACAATCCAACTTCAACACCACTGGCAACAAACAAAACCAAAGACAGAACAATCAAAGGACATAATGTAAAGATATTGCAAACACATCGGCTTCCTATTGCCCCTTAGCTCTAAGATCCCAAGACAACAGGGAATTCCCTCACGGCCCTCAGCTGTTCAATGCAGATTTTACATTACACTGAGTTATTTGACTCATATGACAATGTGCTAACTGATGGAGTTAAGGAATCCACTCTTGATATAGCTGCCAATATATAATTATAAGACAGGACAATCACAAAACACAACATAAAGACACCACAGCAGGTCAGCTTCATATTGACCCTTCTTATCAGTTTGTTTGATTCGAGTTTAACTCAAGGGTATTTCACTTATATGACAATGGATTGTCCACTCCACACTGCCTTATTTCGCTTAAAACCCAGAGGAAGCCTCGTAAAAACCACCCCCGCAATTGCCAGAGCCACAATATGTGACTCACTCATATACCTGACGGTCGATAGGCAGACTCGATGTGGTGAAGGGTAAATGGGAGCAGGTTCAGTTAAGGAGGCGCACTTGCTACCACTACTCCCCGGGCCCCTTCTTATCAGAGCATCAGGAAGCTCCCTCTCACTACCCAAAGCACAGAACAAGTGGGATTAACATTTGATTGCTGTTGACCATTATGCTGATAAATATTCTGTTAAATTTTAATATATTAGAATTTTATTTTAATCATGTTTGAATCTACATGTGTCAGGTAGAAAATACTTTTTCTCCACAATCAACATAGCCAATATATAACATCTTTATTTTTCTTTAAAATACTGTGGCAATTTTTGAAAGCTTAAAATTAATAGATTATAACAAGATAAATATCTTTCATGGCTAGGGTTTTTTTTACCAACAGAGAGCAATGCACTGTGAAAAAGATGAATTGCATGAAACAGAAACAATGTTATAAATACAAATGTGGTACTATTTATTGATCAATTAAAATCCACCTTCACTTTATGTCCACAGTGAACAGTGACAGATGTATACCTTGTGGTTGTGAAATTTAATATAAATGCACAATTGCAACATATTGTTTCCATTCATGATCATTGAATTATGACAGGCTAAAAAGGAAAAAATTGAAGACTTCCAAATCTTACTTTAATTTATCCACTTTTTGTTCCAGCTAACAAAAGCTATGAAGATTGATATCTTTGTATAAGAATTACTCAATCTGCCAAATACAAGTTCACTCAAGAACTATATTTGTTCTAAGACTGTTTCAAGATTTACATAGCTGATTCAAAAATTAACAAGACTGAATCCAGATTCACATGACGGATTACAGTTTTGATGACAAATTGTTCATGTCAGTTTGGCGTTTTGAGGTACAAATGCACGAATATTAAGATGTGGACACATGAACTTTAAATCCAAAGAAAGACAATTGATTGACATTCAGCTAATTTGTATAACTTACATGTATGCCGGACTATGGAGAACTCATAATTCAAATATTTTTTCACCATGTTGCACAACTTGCACAACTAGGTATATAATAGAATGCAATTTCAAAATAACAAACTAAGTAACCAAATAGCAACAACTTGGGGCTTGAACCAAAAGAAAAATAACTGTTTTTGACTACGTTTCATTCAAAACAAAATGGATGATGTATGCAGGTTTCCTTGGTAAGGAAAGATAGTGCAGTTAGAGCTCAAATATAAACTACATTTGACAGACAGCTAATTTACACAATTTAATACAAAATTTACACAATTCCATGATTTGTTTTCTTCTACATTACTCATCTTAGAATGCAAGTTTCGGGTTTAAGAGGGTCCATATAAAATGTGTCTGTACTCACCGATAACCCAAAAGACTGCACTTCCAGCACCGGCCAACCAGAATAATGGGAAAGAGAGAGCCCCCACTGCAGCATACTGATGAAATAAACTCAACTCTTTACCTAAAATGTCAATGTAAACAAGAGATTTAGTAAACTCAACATACACCCTCATTGGGTGCCATCAGAAGTCTATTAAGTAAAAGTATGTTTGTTTGTTTGTTTGATTGGGGTTTAACGTCGTTCTCAGGAGTATTTCACTAACATGATGACAGATTGTCCATTCTACACTGTTCCTTGTCTTATTACAGTGGAAAACTGGGAGGAAACCTCGTAAAAACTCCACCCCCGATTGCCAGAGCCACATTTTGTGACTCACTCATATACCAGAGGGTCGACAGACTCGATCCTGTGAACGGTACATCAAAGTAGTCTTAGAAAGCGCACTGACTAACCACAAAGCCCCGACCGCAGGCATTAGAAGTATGAAACCAGCCATTACCAATCACTGATTGTTGAAAAAGTACCCTCTAGCCAGAAATAGAGAAACCTTGAAGAACATGAATTGGATGTGGATTTATGGGTAAATCATGCTAAAGCTCAATCGTATATTTCTACCCCTCGACAAAGATTATATTTTCCCTATAAGGCTTCAATAGATTCTTACATTATCTTTAAGGGTTCTGCAAAATTACAGTTGATTAGAAATAAAATATAAAGCTCAGAAACAAACTGAATATACTTCTCACCCAAAATGACTATCTTCTTCTCAGCATTTTTAATACTAATGATATAGCAAGCACCAAGGCATGCTGCTATGGCCACCAGTAACAAGGGAGAGGTTAAACTGAAAAGAGAAATACAGAACATAAAAAAATTGGAAACGCCTATTTTATTTTTTATAATATTGTGCTTTAGACAAATCACTATTACAAAACTAATATATACACAGCCACACTCAACTGCAATTTGTCCAATGGGTGAAGGAAACCTTAATGTCACTGGTGACAATCAATGACAAGACAGGACAAACACAGGACACAATTCAAAGACAGAATCAGAAGATCAGTTTAGTGTTGCCACTAAGGTATGAGAGAACTAAGACCACAGAAAGCCCCAGCCCGACTGCCCGGCAAGGCGGCAAAATTACTGTGAAAATAAGCATAGTCTTTTCGAACATTTACTTTTTGTATTATGTTTTCTGTTAACTAAAGTCATTGAAAGCTTTTTACAGTATATAAAGTTTAATTGGTTAACAAATGTTGAATGACCCTGCTGCTGGCATTGGAACACCTGCCATATAAGAGGGAAGATTCATGAGCCGATTGATCAATTGGCTTGTGTCTCAAAAGTGTTTTACATTATATGTAGTGTTGTCTTCAAATAACCTGTGGCAAGGTTGGTCTCTTGGCAAAAATACTGTACCTCCAGGCTCCATGCTAAAAACAAGACCTCATTTAACACTACATTCAGGACACAAAGCCCTTAGAAAAATGAGTATATAGTTGCAGGCATTTAGCTAGGATTTGAAAAGAGGGTGTCCAAATTTATTGTCACAGCCAACATTGGCCGGGGTTCAAGGGCCCCCTAGGCTCCGAAAGCTGGAGAATCCTAGACAATGGAAATGCATATTGAGCCATTTAGGCCACTGAAATACTTGCAAGTTTAGCTTGTTTTTAGGCCTTTTTTAAGTGTTTATCATATTTTGCCACTCAAAATGAAATTGATTTATTGATTGATTCAATTTTGTTTTATGCCAGGGTAAAAGGTATTTCACTGATACTTAACAAAAAGAAGCGTTTGCTTTAAACAAATTTGTATCTTTAATTTACTTGATTACATTGATAAACATATACATGCTAAATGGTCAAATTTATTGATTGTAAAACAAACTTAATACCAGTATAAATAATGCTAAAGGCCTATTGGCCATACTGACAGCCTGAAGTTGACCTAGAGCCAGTTTAAAAAGAAATATCTCCGATTTATTCACAACACAAATAAACAGATAGTGATAGTTGACTTTCACACAGAAACAAGTATCAGTTGTATTTTACATTCACTCTACATGTATACCACGTATGGCGATGTGTATGTTGTTTTAATATACATATAAAGATCAAAAGTGGGAGCATGGGAAACCCACATCAATAAGCGTTATTTATGGTTTGGATTTCAGGGCGTATAGACTGAGACTTGTACAAAACTTGATATTACTAAACTGAAACAACTAGTGCCTGATGACCACACACCGGGTTATTTAAAAGTCTTGCACATTTTGCATGACATTGTGTTCCCCGCACACCGGCATGGTCAAAGTCGAGCTATGGTATTCCCTTTCAACGGTGATCGTTCTGCTGGAGTTTTCCTGAAGTGGTTTTATTGCAGTGATTCCGGAGTAAACACACAACTGGTGTGTAGCTTCTCTTTTTCTCTATTTTATTCGCGATGTCATGGTTGTACATTTGAAGGATATTATTTTCCCGGTGAATGAATTGCCATGCTCTCTTTAACCTAAGAGCTGTACATTATCGCTGATGCACGGAGAATTCACTTAGCCTCATATGATCACTTCATTCTTCTTTCTATCCTTTTTCTATTTTAGCTAATAATATGGATCTCAAAACAAATGGGATTATCAGCCTATTCTAGGTAATTTCGTGAAGAAAGCAAACTTTTTATACTTCGAATTTGGGAAGTGCAGTTCTAAACTTTGGTTATATAATTTATCTCAGAATATCTTTGCCCGTCTTATAGCCCCGTCATTAAAAAAAATCCCCTTCAATATTTGGAAGTACCCGTCAAAATGACGGGAAGACGCATTGCTAGCTAAATGCAAGTATAGTTGGATAGAAACAAATGTAGTCTAACAATACTGAATAGTTAAAAAATTTACTTACATACAGAAGGCAACTAGGCCAATAAAGACAAAGAGATAGTTGCTTTGGAAGCGTTCAATGTTTGAAACAACTCGTTTAGGAAGAGGTGCTATAGATTTGGGTATGCTGAAACTGGACGTGCTCAGAAACTCTGACCATGGCTGGATACTTTCTCGTCTCTTCTGAATCCACTCACGAGCAGACACACTGGATAGGGTGAGAGCCATAAAGCTGAACACAGAAAACACAGTAATAATGAATCATATCTACACAACTTATCTTTTTACTATCACAACAAAGACATAATTAGACACAGACTAAGTATGACATTTTATCTCCACTCAAAAACAATTTCATAACCTCTGGTAGTTCTTATGATGTTTTAACAGTGATATATGTACTATGTCATAAAGATAAAAAAATTTCAAGATGTTTAATGGATAAGTCACTTGAAAACTCACAAACTTGCTTCTTATGGCAAGTCCTATCTTTTCATGAAAAGGGAGCTTTAAGAACTCATCCAGCGCATTTCCTCTTTTTTGTTTCTTTATCAATAGTATTTTCTTAATATCTTCAATGATTGTCACAACTAAAGACACAAGTATAAACTCAAGGTGTTAAAGTGGAAGTGGTTTTCAGTAAAAGTTATTCTGCCTAATCTATTATTAACACAGAAGGCAACATGAATTAAAAAAAGAGGTGTTGGGCTTTACACTGTCGCACATCATTCGGATGGCAAAAATAATGATATGTGTGAAATATGTTCAAAATAAATTTATATTCCTGATATAGTATAACACCAGTTAGTTTTACATTTTCTGTAAAAATCTATATAAAGAATACTATAAATCAAAATGTCTTATTTGAGTAATGTCACATATAAAGCCTGGATCATGTGGAAAGCACAAAATGGAGTCTACGATGGTTTATGCTAATGTGTTACTTTCAGATCAGCTTCAAAAGTTTTCTTCAATAAATCTGTTATTGCTAGAGGCCAGGTGGCTTTCAAGACTCGAAGCTGAAGGTTTTTTAAAAAGGCCTGCTTATTCTTTTACATGCACTTACTATATCTTAGCTACAACATAAAACACTGCTATTTTATGGCCATTGTCAGAGGGCGAACCCAAATTTTATCTTTGCTCCACATAACAATAATGATAATTGATTATTGCATTAAGTAATCTAACAAATAATAAACTAAGTTTAAGCAAAAGATTTATACAACTCTAACATATATCCACCCATAATAAGAAGTTTTATTTATCAACTTGAGATGTCTGTCTGCCACATTATCCCAAACAAGGAGGATGTCTCAAAATCCACATGGCCATACAGATTCAATATTATATTTGTTTCAAATGCCATGGACTAATTAATGTGTTGGTTTGTTTTCCAGGACACAGGAGTTGCAAATAGATGGGTGACCAAGGTTTATTAGATATAACCGTCATGACTGACAATGACTCCATTAAGCTTTATTGAGCATATTATTGTCAGTTATCTCAGGGTTCATTTTAGCCTTATAAATAAGACGTAGCTATTTACACATCTAGATGTCTCCTGTAATCTGGTAAAACCTAGTAAGTCATGTTTTGGTGAAAATTGAGTTAGACCCATATTTTACTGGGTTTTCTCCTACATTTAACACTCTAAAAATGTGCGAAACTCTTCCCTGTTGGCAGTTTTTCACCTGGAAAAACCTAGTATGTAAAGTAAGTATACTGATGAAATACATACTGATCTGGAAAAATCTAGCAATTGATACAATTCCACTTGCTACGTTTTTCCAGATCAGTCTACATGACATATATAGCATACTAGGATGAAAAACTGCCAACAGGGAAGAGTTTTGCACATCCTGAAACAAAACAGTTTTCCTTTGTTTTCTCAAATTCACATTCAACAGACTTACTAGGTTTTACCAGATTACAGAAGATGTGTTAATATCTAGGTCTTATCTATGCTAATTTTTTAATTTGTTTGATTTGGGTTTAACGTCTTACTCAAGAGTATTCTACTAATATGACGATGGATTGATCCTTGCCTTATTACAGTGGAAAACGAGAGGAAACCTCGTAAAAACCATCCAGTGATTGCGGGATCCACATCATGTGACTCACTCATATACCTGATGGTCAACACGACTCAACAGACGGACTCGATCCCATGAACGGTACATTGGAGTAGGATTAGGAAGCGCACATACTACCGCTAGGCTAAGCCACAGCCGAGGGCCTGGCTCATTTAATAAACAAGATAAATATTCGCATTTAAGACAATGCAAAAAGCTGCATGAGCACATCACATATACAGAAAATGACTGATACTTAGTCTTATATATAAGATCTACATGTCGTACATGATGCACAACGAATACAATTAAGTCTGTAACAAAACGGTCAGTGTGAATTTTTGTTTTGTTGTTGTTGTGCACCAGGGTTAAGTTAAATCGACTAAGTTTAATTAGAAAGAACATCCAAGCATCACTTTTGCAAATTTAATCATAAGAAAGTCTTACCCGCGTTTTACCGGTGACGGAACAGTTGAGGCTCCCTTTATGTTTCCTTCCAATAATTTATCTTCCATTTCACTGATCCGTCATCAAGTTTACCTGTTGACGGGCAGTTCCCTTCCACGTCCCCGATATTTATGACGTCATAAGGAAATGCTATGACTTTTTAACAGAGTGATATCCCTTTTGCCTAGTAACAGGCGTAGAGACAATATTCTGTACACTACTGCACAGCAGTCCCAGTTTTTCTTTAATTCTGCCTACATTAAATAGGGCATGGGGTCAAAATAGCTTCCTAAAGTGGTTTTTGTGGTCTCCTCCTTGTGACTACCTAAAATATGGCTTAAGATGTGGGCATTGTGGCTATTATCAGAATCCTGATAGTTCCCACCTCCAGAAGTGGAGCACTTCTGAAAAAATGCCGGGCGCTTGTGGGGGCGGGGACATTGCGCTACCCAATCCCTACCACATTTCTGTTTGCCACGTCTACACTGGCAGATTTTGTTCGATTCAAACAAAACTTGGTTAACATTTCAAAACATTATAAGATACAATTGGAAACTAAAGTTGAATACATTAGTCAATTCTTGTTCCCATGGCAACCAATAATCTTATTTTGTTCTTCTTGATATAAATAAGCATAAAATGTAACTACTGAGGTTGATTTTTGTGTTTCAATTTCAGGAATCACATAATTATTATGTTTCATTCTTGAAATACGACTTTAAAAGCATATTTTTGGGGTTGGTTTTGCATTTAAAATGGCGCCAAAACATTAACAGTAGCCTATTGAAAATATTGTTAAAATATTTTTTTAAATACATTTTTTTTTGTAAATTAAAGGCAATTATTCTTTTGTACATTATAATAATTTTCAAGGGAAATCAGATCAGTTAACACATTTATACAGCTATTAAATTATATATATCATTTATATTACCAGAAGTCTATCTAGTACTTCATAGACTTCTGATATTACGTAGGCCTATTGATAAGCCAATGAAATGAGGGTATCTTCAGTGGAAATTTGAATACAAAATGGCAACCTAGGACCATCAAAAGTCTTTCTAAAGTACTTTCAGATAATTATGATGCTTTATGGTATCAAATTGTTCATCTTCATACTTATAATTGTTTTTTGTTTTTTTGGACCTGAAAACACTATAAATGTCAGAATTAGACAACGTAGTTTAAGTATTTCAATGTATTTATTGTAAATATCGCACCCATATGGTAACCCTGAGAAATTCAAATGCTCAATTGCATCTCGTAGATATGGAGTTACTCTATATTATGTGTGGCAAAAATTATAGCAATCAGACCAATAATGGCATTTTAAGCCCAGAATCGTAAGTTTATCATTTTCTGACCAATAATGGCATTTTAAGCCCTGAATCGTAAGTTTATCATTTTCTGCCACAAAGCCTGTATGGATTTAACAATTAGTCAGAATAAATAAGTTTATTAACAAACAATAAAATATGCATATGTACTTGGTGTAGAAGAATATAATTCTGTACAAATTAATAAATTGAGAGAAAAGGGTGCTTTTAAAAAAAAAAATCATGTTTAAACAATTATGCAGAATTTGAAGAATTTCTTTTTTACAAACTAAGTCATTATATCAATCATGCACAATTTATATGTGTCGATTGTGAACATCCTGTTTGAGTTTAGGCCAAAATAACAAGTCAAGGTGTTCAAAGTATACGGTGCTACAAAACAATCAAAGGTTAGAATTGCCCGAAAAATTGAGCAGGCTCCACCGTGTGACAGCTTTGTATACAAAAGCTATCAGGAAAGTAAGGTATTATTTACGTGAACAAATCCTTTTTTGTCTTCCAGTCTTCATAATAAAATACCTTTTGCCGCTTTTGATTTTACATATAGGCTACCGAACATTTTCCCCCTTAAAAAAAGTCAAGAAATTTAGCCTGGGTTCGACGTGTGGCAGTTTTTTTTAGACGTAATATAATACTAATAGCCGTCAGAGCGCTCACTTACTATTCATGTTGACATAAACGATTATATTCTTGTATTTTAATATTTTATATATTCTAATTGGAGTTTATATCATACAACATATTGATGATTTTCTCTGCGAGACTAAAATAAGTGAATTGAATTTGACTGTGTTGACTCAATTGCGAGTGAAAAAAATTTCCCACATTAAAATTAGGCCTGGCGGTATAGCAGTAACGCCCAGTGCATCAGCACGGTCAGTAGTAGAGGAAGAGCAGCTGAGTTAGTATTTATTAGTACACAATAAGGAACGTTTGTGCGTTACCATGTAGTAAATGATTACTACATATTAACGTGTCCGGAGCCATTTTGGCTCCGG
>JARFOD010016722.1:0-11156 GCA_031763545.1 Mopalia muscosa
TTTTGTGTAAAAATTTTTAATTGACCACTCCCCCCCCCCCCCCCCCCCGTCGCGCATAGAAAGAGATATTGACAATAAAAGCTTACAACTTAACCTATCTTATAACTGACCTTAACATTCCGAGAAAAATTGCTAACAAAACTATTAATTAATCGTAGAGTTGTTGGCCTTGACATTTGCTATCAATATAGGTGATTTCGCCTTTTATTCGCTGGTACATGGCGCTTCTTCCTGGTATAAAAAAAAATATGAAAAGTAACAGTGTCAATGGATATAGCTAATTTCCATATACCCCCCCTGTCCAAGCTCTGCACAAGTCCATACTTGTTTTGAAAGGAGTATAGATTTAATTCGCTATCTTTCTCGAACAGTTGTGATACGCCAGCGGATATATATATATAGCAATTACACATCCTACTGGAGATGTGTATAAGCGAGGTGCTCAGTAGGCGTATTTAATGAATGACAACCTGACCACATAATGGCTATGCGAACTTCATCTTCACCCTATAAGAAACACATTTGAAGATGGATTCTGGTAAAATATTGCCCAAAAAATAATTTCATTCTGTTCATTACAGAAAATGAACATTAAATGTAGTTCAAAATCGATTTGTTCTAGGAAAGTTTATAAAAAATGATCGAATTACAATTCCATAGTATTAGAATCCTGGGTGAAAACTGGGAAGAGACCTATTTAATTCCGTAAAGATGGCATGCCATCAATTTTACCTGGACCCGACTCGAACGCCGCCTGTGGTTCCGTAGCATGTCGGACTAGGCTTACTGATCTTCCTTCCGGAAGTGGACAATCAGTTGTTACATACGAGGTTAAACCCAACCAGCCAAACAAACACACATATTTCTCAATTACCAAAATCTGATAACATTGGTTTATTCTGGACCAACACATGGACACAATTCGTCTTGGGATGTTATCAGAATTAAATCTACTTTGGCTGTTTTTAATCACCTGAAATTTCATTGCAATGAAAATTGCTATGTCTTATATATATCTTACCCGAAATTGCAACCGATATCACCATGTAGGTAGCTTGTTGTAAATAAAATGCTGCTGTCCCAATTATCAAATCAAAAGGGAGCCAATGTTTGGGGCGCGATCGGCCCCGTGGTGTATGGGAATCCTTCTTATCACTTCTACCTTTATTCTACATATGTCGAATACGTTTTGCTTTTATTATACTTATGCACCTTTTTTTTTAACTCATATGTAAAATTCCTTTTTACTTATGTTGAAAAGATTTTCACTTATGTGAAAAACAAATTCACAGATGTAAAATAAAAAAAATATTTTATATTTGTATAAAAGATTTCTTTTCAACATATGTATAAATTTTTTTCAACATATGTGAAATTATTTTTCACTTCAGTTTAATAAAACACAAAAAAATAAACCACAGCTTGGGACCATATCCAACCTTCACTTCGGAAGACCTTGATAAGGCGACGTTCACTCATATTCAATAGTTTTTACTTTAGTCTACATCATTTTATTTTCCCGACGAATCAGACGTAGTACTCCACAGATTGGGCTGCGATTGCAGGCCTATTAAACAAACTTAGCTTCCCTGATTTATTCTTTGCTAGAAAATAACAAATATGTTAAGTTCTTTTTCACATATGTGAAATTCTTTTCCCACATGACTTTGTAGAAAAGAATTTTACACACGCGAAAAAGAATTTCACTAATGTGGAAAAGAATTGAGCATATGTAGACTAAAGGTAGAAGTGATAAACGGCTTGCCATAGTGGCTGACCAATTCTAAATCTTCCGAGAAAAACAAACAAACAGTAATTCAGATCTGGTTTTGATCATATTGAAGTTACCGAAAACAGGTAGCGACGACAGAGCGAATTAACTGTTTAATATAAATCTCTCTTCAATTTATTTTAAAAAACATGAATCAATCATATAAAACATATGTGGGTAAGTGGGACCCTATTTCAGTATATTCTCCGAGTGCTCACTTTGCATAATATAGTGCTTGTGTCAAATCGTTGTGCCCAGCTCATCTGAGATTTTCGTTCGAATGCTACATTTGTTGTGCACCTTCACATCAACCAACAGTTAAACGTCCAAAACATCTCTAATAAACATCCAAAACAGCTGTCTCTCATAAACGTCCAAAACAGCTCTCTCTTATAAACGTCCATAAGAGCTCTCATAATCGCCCAAAAGATCTCTTATAAACGTCCAAAACAGCTCTCATAAACGTTATAAACAGCTCTCATAAACGTCCAAAACAGTTCTCATAAACGTCCAAAACAGTTCTCATAAACGTCCAAAAGCGCTCTCCTAAACATTCAAAACAGCATTGTTGACGGAAATGCCACTTGTTATGAAAAAAAGAAAATCAATACTGGAGAGACGCACTAATCGCTCAGGAGCCGTCAGGAGCCGTGTGACAGGGTAACTGTAAACTGTTGACATGAGCGCATGAGATACCTGATCCATATCAGACTTATATAAAGATATGATATCGAAAGACTGGCCATCAGTTACGTTAGGCTTATCCCCTCTGGATTGTTTACTTTAGTGGTTAGATGGGTTGCTACACTTTTTAGAGACGGAACAATCACGTAACTGTAAAAAAAACCTATTTAACCGGTGGAAACATGATGCTATATAATATGTAAGTTGATTACTTAGAGGCGAGTATTTAACACAGCGCTGCGATTGGATGATTCATTTATTATGGAAAGCAGTAAATATTGATCAGCTATAACAGCGATAGTTTGTCAGTCAAACGCGCGTCCTTTACCTGAAGTCAACAGGTGGAATTCCTTATGGTGACAATTAGGGAATGTACCAGCAAAATTAATGCTCTCCGAGCTAAATTCATACAAGGTACGTAAACGAGCAGTCTTAAGATTTTATTCATCTAATGTAACATTAGTAGGTTTTATATAAGATTTTGTGCCGAGATATGGACTATAGCGCACCTTATAAGATGTGTGGAATGAGCTAATGTAGTTATTGTTTATAACCGTAAATCAACCAACTTCCAGGCATTTCCTTCGGAAAACACCTCATCCTTGTACAATTGGTGCTCAAACCTTAAGGAATACCAGTCCATGTTATAGGTAACTACACATTCTGTTGAAAAGAACTTACTGTGCACGCTCTTGGGGAGGAGGGGGGAGGGGCATAGGCCGATGTTTCGTTGTTTTGTGCAGTTGTGGATATTTAGGCACCTTTTCCTCGCACACACACCCTTTTATTTCGCTAAATCTGGATTAACTATATGTACAACATTTTCACTGTTATGTAGATTGCCTCTATATAGCTGCCTTTATATGTATAGATATGCCTGTGACGGGCTTCAATTGTTTCGGAACATTGCCTATATGCATGAGATCTTTGAAAAGATGAAATTTCTGACACATTAATCGCAATTCCAAAATCCGAGATTAAATCAGAAAATATGCTGTTGTTACTCTGGACCACAAATGTTTAAAAAAACGTAATATTAATTTTGATCTTATCTTTGCCTCGACTAGGACATAAGTGAATAAAGATCCTTGACTCTAAGTGGAATAAATAGATTGACGCTCCCAGCTCTCCACATCCTCGCTGTTTACGGACCTTGGTCTAGTAAGGTTCTGATGATAAATCTATCAAATCATGATTCATTTTGTCGCCATACTATACTGCATTATTTTGTTGCGGGTTATTTGGCATTGTTCCCTTCTCTATTAGTGACTGATGTTACACTTAAGATTTTTAGTACTGGATCACAGTGGCTGGTCGCTACGGTTTTTTTTTCTGTCTTTTAAAAACTGAATCAATTAGCATTGATCTCAGGTGATCGCTTAAAATGACCGGTGCCTGGGCTGCCCTCTCGCAAGCCACTCCATGCCATCCACCCCAGATCAGTAAATAAACAAGTGCAAAACAAGATGGTTCCAGGTGTATCTTAGAGTCAATGTATCGACGTAGGTAGTAGAATCGATCGATTTTAGACAAAATATCCCCTCACTGTTGTGTCTTGTCTGTTTTTTACCAGTGACAAAGAGGGTAGTTTTCTCCCCCATAATCTGACGACACCATCAAGAAGAAGAAATCACCTTACATATAAACAAACATACAAACATATGCAGTATGCGTGAAAACGGTAATCGGTAAGCCGCGTTGTCAGTTGCTTTCAGAGTGGAATAAAATACTCCTAAAAGCTCCAATATCAAATGTAAATATCAAATCTCCATCGTTGGTATATCATGACCTTAGTATTATCACATTTAATTATTTATAAACAACTTGCCTGCAGAAAAATAAAGCATCCAAAAAGATCATCAGCGTTACTATAAAGAAACATATTTATTGCAGTTGGTTTGACGTAGAGGACAAGTGGACACCTTCTGTCGGACATGTACTCGAAGTTAACTAGTTGGACAGGCTCGATTCAAACTACATTCTCGGAATGCAACGTCGTGAAGTTTAGACACTTTATCTGCAGCCCACGTCCATTTCCACAACAGGAAGAACTGCTTTCTTGATATTTACATCTGTGATAACAACCATGTCCGAGTTTGGTGAATTAACCACAACGGAATCGTGGACATTGTTCTCTAACAGGACAACGACTTTTGGAGAACTGAACGTCACCGAAAGTTGGCAAAAAATCAATATTCCGTACAAATTTCCTCTCTCGGTCACCATAGTGTCAGCTTTGATAATGTCGCTGGCAGCCGTTGTCGGTACATTCAGCAACATTCTTGTGATCCTGGCAGTGTGTGTCAGTAGAGATCTTCAGAATGCGAGATCAGCTTTCATCGTCAACATGGCGCTTGCTGATCTTCAGGTGACAGCAGTGGCGGACCCCTTCAGCGCTATAGGTGAGTGAATATGGCGTTTAAAAGTTTTCATTCTTTAAATGAATGGTAAATTTATAAAATTATAATCTTAAAATTCGTTAAATAATTCAATTCCATTATACTGTAGATTTTTAAAAAAACTGAGACGAAACGAAATTGGGATATATTCTTAATCGCGAATGCGCTGAATGAGTGATTTGATGCTGGTGTTATTTTGTTAGTGTGCTTTGTTGTTTCACTCGGTGCAGCTTACACATTGTCATACTGGCTTGACTAACCTCTGGAGAAACATTAATTTACCAACACTGTGCATTTAATGTTTGTGTTGGTATAGCTATTACTTGTTGGGGTATGTAGAACTGTTCGCGGCGCTTATCTGCCTATAGATGAAATACATTTAAGCAAGGTGTAAAACGCCTACCAATCAACCAATTAACGTTGTTGCTAGTTGTGCATGTGAGCAAAATTACCCCTAGTACGGAGTTAAACCCCAATCTGCTATAAATATCCTATTTACATATAGCGGAAGTTTCCTGTGTCTCCGGATTTCATGGGCTTCTATGTAAGAGTTTTATTCCCTTGCTCTTCCAAAAACCGCGAATGACAAGTCGTCAAATCCGACCTGTGCTGTTATCCGCTAAGGACCTTCTACACGTTTAAAATGACCTTATACCGTACCTCACTATGGCCTCTTCTATTATACAACACACTGTGTGAAGGCACATATACTGTGCTCTGTAATATAATTACTCTGCCAAAATAGATTCTATTCAAATAGGTGTAACTTACGGCAAGCCGTTTTATCACTTCTACCATTATTCTATATATATATTGAATTCCTTTTCAGATATGTAAAATTCTTTTCAACATAAGTCAAATACTTTTTCCTATATGTAAAATAAATGACTTTATTATTATGTGTTATTACAACTACAGACCTCGCCCTCACAGCCTGTATGTAGCGGCAATAAATAAATTTGCTCAATAATAGCTGATCAGAAGCACATCCACCGTTTTCGTTTGGCAAAATATTTGTTATTTTCTAGTGTTCAAGAATAAATCAGGGAAACTACATTTGTTTTATAGGCCTACAATTATAACCGATTCTCTAGAGAGCATTACTACATCTGATTCGTCGGGAAAATAAAATAATGTAGACTACAATAAAATACTGAATAAACTTGTCGCCTGTAATATATTTATTATTTATTTGTCACCGTAATTAGCATTTTTCATAATAAAATGTATGGTTTTGTGTTTCAGCTGTTGTTGGCTGTAAATATATATATATATATACTTTTGGCAGTCTGCGCTCAATGTCCTATATATGCTTACGTCAATGTCTGCTCTTTGCTTTGTTGCTGTTGTTGTAATCTCGCGCTGCATTTTCAGGTCAACTCTCGACTTGGGAGTGTGCCCTGCTGAGTGTAAACTTGCAAAACATGTGGAATATATTAATATCGTCTTTGCATTAGTCTTGAAAGTAAACACAAGACGATATCAGCACAAAATAATGTAGGATACCTACCCTTGCAGACGGGAGAAATCAATTCTCAGTTTTTTGAAGTGGAACTATTTTGTTAAATAATGTAACTGTTATGTAAAATACACTTGCATGAGTGAAATTCTTTTCACATATGTGAAATAGTTAGGTTTTTGTGTTTTATTTTGCTCATGCGAAAGAGAATTTCACTTAGGCCTATGTTTAAAAAAAATTAACATATGTTGGATAAAGTTTTATTTTACATTTGTGAAACTGTTTTTCACATAAGCAAAAAGAATTTCACATGTGTGAAAAAGAATTTGACATAAGTAATATAAAAGAAAAACTAATTTAACATAAGTATAAAAAAAAGTAGACGTGATAAAACGGCTTGCCAGAGTAACTAGCACGATGTCAACTGCGACTTTTACACCATTCTTAAATTGAGAAGAAGTCTTTCTCACCTCCGCTGAGTCTTTACCTCTGACGTGTTGGCAAGCCATCTAACTTGAGTTGAACGCTGTGGGTTTCGTGGGAGTAGTGATACAACTGACATCGTCGTCAAGGCACCACGTTTTTATAAAATAAAGAAGAAGAAAGTTAGAATTAAGTGAGTGATTTGATGAAAAGGGTGCAATTATTTTTAATCCCCTACTAATAGGCTTCAGATTATACAGTTAATTTTAAAGTTATTTTCTCAAGCCCACTTTTTCAGGTAAAGAGTATTTCAAAAGCGACAATATGAACATTCATTACATAAAATATATTATTTTTCGAAGAAATGTATAATAACCTATTATGATATACTGCCGAAGATCACTGCAATAAAAGACTTTCTATTGACCGAGACGTCCTCGCGACGAGTTGTTTATTTGACAAATTATGCAGCTCGGGTGGACACACTTTGGTCTAATGCATGTTCTTCGTATCCAATGCAAACCAAATCTGGAAGGAATCTTATTGAGCTAGTTACGTCTCTATTAGATGCTGATTGTTCAACATCGATGTGACGGCCGCTAGAGGACATGTCATTTGTTAAGTGTAGTCAAAGATACATTGATTGCTGTTGCTCGATTCTAGCTTCCGGACTTCGAATGCAGTTTTGTGTTTGTGAACGTGACTTTGTTTGATGCAAAATATTTGCCTGTAGACGATATGTAAACATGGGCTACTACAAAGATCATCTACCTTCCTAAGGATTAGCTTAAGTTTATTTAAAATTACGTCATATATATATCTATAGAAAATAATTATAACTTTTTAATGACGTTAATACATTATTATTATGGCGACGGAATCCATGTTTATTGCTGAGTAAGTTATCACAAAAACCCTGTTCTTCACTGCGATAACGTCATCTGTTTTTTGTTTTGATGTTTCGTTCGAAATTGCTGGTCATATATTAAATAGTATCAAAATATGGCAGAAGATGTTGTCAAAATGAGCGATGACTATTTCTTTAAGGCACTGGACGCAAATGAAGCCCCGAAACCATAAAAAAATTGATAGCTGAGATGTTTGATTCATACACGTATGAGATACTTTTTTTTAGGAAACAAGGAGTTGTTTTGTTTAATCATTTCACTAAATATCAAAATAAAGTATAAAAATGTTTTTATCAGATTAACTGATATATATATATAGTGTAGAGAAATAACAGCTTCCATTCGTTTTGGGTTCAGAACATAACATACTGTGACACATAAACTATACATTTCCGTGGTCAAAAGCTGTGTGTTTGTTTCTTTGTATGATTCGTGTTAAACGTCGTACTCAAGGGTATATCACTTATATGACGACGGATTGCCCACTTCGCACTGTACATAGGCTTATTACGGTGGAAAACCGGGAGTAAACCTCGTAAAAACCACCCCAGCGATTGCCTGAGCCACAACATGTGACTCGCTCATATACCTCCGTCGAAAGGCGGAGTCGAACCCGTGCACGGTAAATCGAAGCATGTTCAGTTCAGGAAGCGCACTCGCTACCACTGAGCCAGGCCGCGGGCCAAAAGCTGTGTGCAATTTGTAAGGATTATAACAATGTGTGGATAGTATGTATTCGGCGGTAAAAAAGCTTCCGGCGAACAAAATGTACGAGTTTGTTGAGTGTTGATGGCATAAGATTACCAATAATTCGCCATAAGCTGTAATGTTAACGTTTCGCCCTACAGCGCCCCAAACATTCGTTGAGTGAAAACCCCTGGCACATACTTTAATCAGTCCTTTTGCAGTTCTGAGTTAAAATCTTGACAGGGGATGACCGTCAAAATTTTGAGTCACAGAGCCTGGACGGTTATAGCTTCCTTCAGAATGTAAACAGCCGAATCACCCCTCCATCAAATGGTGATAAATACACCTAATGTGACCTATCTAGGCTATAATATTACCCAGGCAGAAACCTCCACTCAATTACTTCACATTGACCACAGGACCACAACAAATAAAACAAGACAACACGCTAATTTTGTAAGAACTATATACGAGGATGACAAAACAGATGACAAAGTGGAAGGTCTGATGCTTTTATCACAGCCGTGCGTAGTGATGATTCGACCGTAAAGAGAATGGTGATATTTTATCCGACTGTGTTCATGGAAAAGATGGAGATTTGCAAGAGAGATATAACATTGACATTTGTTTAAATTGGTAAATAAACAAAAAGAGTAAACCAAAGACGATAAGCCTGGTAGCGTTTGTACAGATGAATAATATAACAAGGCAAATCGTCCAGAAACCAAGTTTGCATTTTATCAAAGCCATTGTGCCATTTCTATAGACCAACATGTTGTGTTGTGTTCGGTTTTGATGGCATTTTGTGCCCCCAATAATCTGTAGTCACGCAACACCCCTTAACTATGAATATACATTGAGAGGACAATAAATATATATAGCGTGAACTATCATCCAGGGTAAATACATATTGTTAAAATTATTAACAAACCCTCGTTAATTGTCTCCAAGTATCATTTGTAAGCCAAATAATTTGATCTATTCTACAATGTTTGTTTATATTGTCCATGTTAACAATGGATGATTTTATGATTCCCATACGGAGTATAAACTCACTAATCTATTAATAATAGCCACTGATATAATTATAGCAATGTTTGCTTTTTCTTTTCGAGAATGGCCAGAACATGGTCAAAGCAAATAGGGCCAATATGGCCGTGTCATTTGGATAGTTTTATAGTGCAATTATTTATGGTGTATAAAAGGCCCAATCGATAATAGGCCGTGGTCATTTTACTTACCGTCTAAACAAAACGTTAGTTGTATTAAGATTTAAACTGTAGAAACGGCTACTAGAGCATTTAAATTGGAATATGAAATTATTTTATCAGAGGCTTTAAAGAAGCGTTTGTTTGTATCTAATGGTTAGTGAGAGTTTATGAGTTAGACCTACAGCTGTAAACTCGGGTAACATATTTATTTATGAGGGCAAGTATACATTAATAACCAAGCACATGTCTCGCCTGTCAGGACACTATTCTGATCACCCTGTGTCAGTCAGTGTTTCCGCGGAGACAAATTTGTAGCCTATACTTGGATGAAAATTTGATGGCGTGTGCTTGCATGCCCCGTTAAAATCTTAAACCATTCCATTCCAAGCAACATTTTATTTTTCTACCATACATATTTTAATATATTGTAGAGAAAATATATTTTTATTGTACAGAAAGAACATTTGTCTTGCCTCCACCAGGATCTATATCATTGTAATTATACACCAACAGTCAATGGCCCCAGAAAATTAATGAAAGCACGACCTCCAATTGTCCGGATCAAATGTCAATTATAAATACTAGAGCTAAGCTTTCATTCCCCGTGTATGTAAATATCGTTGTATAACATCTTTGTCGCAAGCTAATTAGTTTTGCGATAGCTGACATCTTCTGTGATACTATTTAAGTTGTGTGTAGTTGGTGTGAATAAGTATCACATGAACAATGTGCCGCGCCACCATCAATATTAGTTGATAGCAGAAACCTGAGACCTATACACACTCGAATGTTGCCTATAGTTTGAGTTGTAGTCAGCATGTCCTACATCCCCCCGAGCCAAGGTTAAGACATTGGTGTATTAACCTTGGCACATAACACACCACTATCGTGTTATAGGAGTAGACCAAGGGCACATAATCTTGACCCATCTGGGTTTTACCCCTATATCCCTCGGCCAATAGAATTAGCCGATTCAACGACAGCAGGAGTCAAAAATAACACAGTGCTCAAAATCAACTTAAAATCCAGTCGTTGTTCTATATCCAGGAGTCTCATTTTGTAACGATCACGTAGCATGTACCATGTCTGGCAAGTGAATAATATGAAGAAAACCTTTTGGAATTCTTTAATCAATCCATATTATAGTAAACTATACCACGTTTTGTAATTAAACTGATGGATGGTATTGACGTAACTTTTTCTTTGCCAGCCCAAGTTTTAGGTGAAACGATATTGCCACGACTACTGGTCAATAATTTCATAAGAGCTAGTATTATTCACATCAAGTGTTTCACATCAATTCAGCTTATAGCTTATGTGTAAGAACCATTTTTGAAATGAATCTATTATATTTATGGACTAACATTGGGTACTAGTAAGTAAGTCAGAGTTTATGCAACTGTTGAACATAGGGGAATATTGTAACAGATAGCGGAATATTTTTGCCTTTGTCATCACACAAACTCAATACGCCTTGTCCGCATTCACTGCCAGCCAGACACCAGCAGACTCAATACGCCTTGTCCGCATTCGCTGCCAGCCAGACACCAGCAAACTCAATACGCCTTGTCCGCATTTACTGCCAGCTAGACACCAGCAAACTCAATACGCCTT